>JACDJE010000104.1:2522188-2534688 GCA_016647715.1 Pavo muticus
GGGGAGGTGTGCGGGAAGTGACATAAATACTGAGAGAGAATGTTTAGAAGTTTTTCTGAAGAGTAAAAGGGAAGAATTAAGTCTGTAACTGAGAATACTGCAAGCTTTGTAACCTATCGTATTTAGTTCAGTAACCAATGAGTGCACAAATAAAATTCCTAACTCATTCACAGCTTTTCTTTCAAATTCCATTCCCACTTTGTTACTTTCCCCACTAAAAAGGAAAAAAAAATAGCAAATACCTGAAAACCTAGGATGGGGGCAGGGAAGAGAAAATAGCAGCATGGTTGGACACAGTGTTCCCAGCCTGCACAACTTGCACTTCAGAGAAAACAATGCATTTCATCTCCGATGTAAATGTTTGTTTCATCAACAATATAAGCTATTTAATACTGGCTGAACTGATCCAAATCTTATCAATCCTCAACTTCGGGTACGCGTTTGATGGCCTTTTGGATCTCGGAGGATATACTGCCATCTAGTGGCAGTATCAAGAGAGGCCATCTAGAGAGCCTTGTCAGTCAGAAATAAATTAACACCCAGCTGAGAGTGAAGAGTTTTTTCAGAGTCTGCCCGCGGATCCTGCCTGTTCTGCTATCCGAGATGGGTGCGAAGGACAAGGTATCAGGGCATCGGTCCTCCAAAGGCAATGCTATGAAAGGTGAGAGCAGCTTGTCCACACGCCAGTTACAAATGAGCACATGGGACTGTTCTTCTAAGTCAATATAAAATAACAACAGCATACTAATACTACTACTAACAACAATAATAATAATAAAAGATTTTTTTTCCTCTAAAAAGTATATTTCAGTACATTCCCCTAAAAAAAAAAAAAAAGAAAAAAAAAAAGAAAAAAAAAAAGAAAGAAAGAAAGAAAGAAAGAACTTGGAGTTCATTCTCCTACGTAGATAGGAGAACAGCCTTAGCCTCTTTTATTTTTACTGATGTTGCTACCTCTAAAATTTTGATTTTTTCACTGCTGAACCGTATAAAAGAATGGAATTTGAAATGCTGTTATGTACTAGTTCATCATGCGAGCAAGAAAGAAAGGAAGGGATGAAAACTTAAGCCATGGCAGCAACCTCCAAGCAAAGAGAATGTTAAGTATTTATATAAGTGTTTGTACAAGAAAAAAAAAAATATAGACAAAGCAGTAAGACCTGAATGGTTAATTCTGTCATCTTCAGCTACTTGTGTCTAACACACTCTCAAAATTGGCAGAAGAAAAATTTCTACATCAGAATCGCCCTTGTGATACTGGGACATTAAAACTAGAATTTTCTACTCCTGATAGAGTAGATTGATGAATAATTAATAGTGCCTTTTTTTTATTATTGTTATTATTATTGCCTTCCAGTTCACACACGCACTGGAATACATAGCACTGTGTAGCAAAGTGAATGCTGTTTATATCATGCTTCAAGTTATTCGCCTCTTCAGGCTACAAAAAAAGCAAAGCCACAAAGAATCTAAGAGCACATGAGTAAAGTCAAGAAAAAAGCACTTGTACAAATGTTTGGATAAGCAATTGGAACATGAGAAAACTTGTTACAAGATGACTGTGGTAGCCTGTAGAGCAGGAAGGATCTTGGGAAGCTGATGGGCTCTGCGCTGTCAGTTTTCCTGAGATCAACAGGACATGAAGGGAGAATGACAGACTGGAGAAATTTGTATAATCAGGGTAGTCACTACTACTATTTCCTTGAAGATAGGAAGTAGCGTACAAAAAAAACTCCCACCGAGATGTTTCTATGGCATACCAACTTGAATAACTGGACAAGGTAAACACATCAGATTCTATCAGAGGTACTTAAGCTAAATGGCCAAAGTAGCTTTCACAGATCAATAAACTGCAAGAACTCACATGTAGCATAGTGCAAACTAGAGCTTGGTATTTATTTTCTTTATAAAGGTAGCATTTGTTCTACTGGAATATGACGTTCAGATGGTCTCCACACTGATGGATTTGCAAAACAGTTTTGTCTTAAAAAAAAAATCTGAGATGCGGTTTATGAAACTGATGAAAAAGGAGAGCATGCACATAGGTTGAAGTTATGAGGAAGACAAGAGATTCATTCAGGTGGTTAGAAACCTGCTTCCACAATATTCTGAGTGATAGGACTCCATATCTCTNGGATCCAAAGCACCAAATTTGAGTATAGTGTGTAAGTTATCAAGTGTTATATTAATATTCAACTGTTATATAAATAATCAAGTGCTATATAAATGTTCAAGTGTTATACATGAAGTACAACAACGTATTAATGCACATATTTATGGTGGAAGTGTAGTTGTGAAAAATACAGCAGAATTTTGGATTCTAAAATAGCCTAGACAACAACTCCAATACACCTGATTTTGGTCACCTCTACTAATTTTTAAATGAATAAGCACCACAACTTTAATAAACCACAACTGGATTACAAGATTTATGAATATGCTATATCAACATCTTACTTGATCATTTTTAAAGGAACTGTATTTCATTACCCACTTAACCAAGTCAAATTCAGTCATGACAGATTCAGTCCATCAAGAAGGAGGGCAGCAGCCTATGAACAATAAGCATACCAATGGAATCAGAAATACAATATAATTATTATAATATCTTACAAGTTAGTGAACCGTGGTAACATATTTCCAAAAAGAGAAGGAATTAACTAAAAATTCCGTTTTCACACATCTACAGTTAGAGATGTAATTCCATAGAGAATTAAAGATTGAAGAAAGGACAGGGAGTGGAGAAGGTGCTAAACCAGACAATAAAGAAAGAGTTGCCAACAAAATCTTTACGAAAAAAAAAAGTTTGGTCAGTTTTCTTCCTCTGAATATAATCAGCTCAATCAGTAGAACTTTTAGTTTAAATTTTGTAGTAAAGAGATCATTAAGGACATTAACTTTTTAATGCTAGAAATAAAGTTTTATTCTTTCCTAACATTATGCCTCAGCTCTTCAGCCAATTAAAAATCAGTTCTGTTCTATGAGCGTTTCTGGCAACATGAGGTCTGTGAGAAATTCCAACTTTCCCAACTCAGAATTAAAACAAACAACAAAAGTCACACAAGACTGACACAATCGTTCTACCTTCAGTCAATGCAGTAAGAAATGTTTCTTAGCTACCAGTTAACAGAGAAACTTCCAGTTTCAGTGGATAAAGGAGGCAGAAAACGTTATATTTTAAATCTTGTACAAAGCATCATGGTGCAATATCATTTCTCCTTGGTGTAATCTGTAAAAGCTATAGATGAGTGGAAGACAACACTTTTAGAAAATTCAAGAAATAAAAATAGTATGAGTGGAAGAAAAAAAAAAGTCAAGACAATATTTTATATCTATGCAATTTCTTCTGGAAGCAAGAAAGACACTTTCAAATACAACATCACATGTACAAACACTGCCTTACAAGTTATTACATTCTAACAGAAATGTCAAAATGCCTACTTGCCATTAAGTTATCTTTTTCACCTCCTAAGTCCCAAATATATACCGGGAACAAGAAGTGAAACCTGAGAATAAGCCAGCCTAAAATCAAAGAGCACCAGCTCTTCTGGCCCTGCAAAGGAAGGATTTGTCACCCCAGTGCATCATCTGCATCATTTCCCCTCTGGCAGGAGCTGCTCCGGACAGACCTCACAGCAGAAACCTGTGAGGTTCTCAATCCCTCCTTCTCACAGATTCTAAGGGAAGCCTGTAGCTCCTTTCTGCTTTATGACTATGGCCAGTGGACAGCTGGTGTGGACAGGCAGGAACAGCCTAGGAAGTGGATTTACTTTGTAGGAGCAGGAAGTTAAATGGATCCATATCCAGAAACCCTCATCAAAGTATGGAGATTCTATTTGGGCAGCTGAAATCAGTGCTCCTTCCCAAAGCTGCACAGGCTCACGTCAAACCGCAACACCAAGCTTCCATCTCCTGAACTAAGTTCTTCTTTCATACTGCTTCTAGGTTCAAGACAAAGTGAAAATTCAACTCACTGTTACTACAATTATACTTTTGCTGTTCCTTGTATTCAGTTTTGCACTGATCACTGGAGAAGAGTAAGATTATTCACAAAAATGCAGAAGGAATATTCAGATATTGAAGGAGACAGTATAAGAAGATAAGTGTTTGTTTTAAGAGTTTTTAAAGAATACACTGCAGGAAAATATATGCATATTCTTAACTGTAGAAGACTAACACAGGTCAGCTAATTTGCTAGTATTATGTATTAAATTAATTCTTTTGCACTACAACTTGAAACTTGTTCAAAACAGCATAGGAGGATATTTACAGATATTTGGATAAAACAGTAGATATGTCCAGAGCCAGTAAAAATTTGAGAGAAAAATTATAAACAACTAAAATATATAAAAATAAAACATATGCCCAAATGTAGGTCAACAAACAAGAGTAATAATAGCAGAGGCCAAATCTGGTTCCTTTGAATTTATTACAGATGACAAAGGATGCAAGAGTTCCCAGAAAAATAAGTGTATTTTCATGCTTGTCATAAAAACAAACATTTTTCAAGACCATTATTCTCAGCAGAAAATGTGCAGAAATACAAACCAAAATACATCCATAAAGATACAGCTGGAGGACAAAATTTTGATGATACAGAAGCAAGTATCTTTTTCTGAGTTACTTAATCAATTTGCCAGATTGTAAAGCAGATTACTTTTTGACATAAACTGCAAGAACAGGAAGTGAATTTCAAAAAAGATGCTGAAGCAGAGTGCAAAGCAGCTATAGTAATAAAGACTGTGTCCAGCTGAGTAAAACTGTCTCCAGATAAAAGCAACTGTCCCAAGGTGGAAATATTTTGTATTGTAAATATATTAACCTGAACTGAAGCAAGAAGAAAGGGAAATTTGACAAGTTTTGTTAAATGATGCCACAACTGCATGTGTTTCAAAAGACAGACACTTATGTTCTTTTCTGGGCTTTCCAACTGTGTGCCTGTAGTGAAGTGATTTGTGGCTCATTAGCATTAAAGAAAAAAAAAACAACAAACCAAACCAAAACACAACAAACATCCATCCAAACAAAAAACAACTGACTCTAAAAAATTTCTACAAATGTTCACATGGGATGAGGACTCCACATACATACAAACAAATTTCAAATCAATCAGATAGGGTTTTGTGATTACCTGTTACTTAAAGTAGAGAAATATGAACTTCTAGATAAAGAATGAAGTTTATGGTGCAAGAAGGGAAACAGTAACAAAATACCAATGCAAGAAATCATACTCTCACTGTAGCTACAAATAGTATTCTCCAGCCAGATGCAAAAGAAGATTGTGGTTACCAGTTCACAGAAAATAGTGATATTAGCTTATTACTTTTTAACTACTTCTATTCTGATTTACTATACATATCCCTAACTGAAGAGGTCTAGGGTGGGGTCTCACCCTTCTAAAGTGACTCCTAAGCAGCAGTAGAGGTGCTCACAATTCTTAGTGACCCAATGATCCACAAAGTAACAAGACAGCTGTTAAGTCTTTAAAATTTTCAAGCACGAAACACACACAAGAGCATGGACTATTTCTTATTCTAATGTTCTTTTTACAATCTCCTGAAAGTCCCACAGCGCAAAGACCAGCCGTCACTTCTGAGAACAGGGAGGCAGGGAGTCCTACTTCCACCGATTTGAGTAATGCATCAAGCCCCACCAGATCTCCGGCCAAAAGAACACAAGGAGAGCAAGGATGATAAAACACCCCACTACCACACCAGCTGTCTTTGTTCCTACTTTCTAAATACAGCAGCAGTATGTGATGCTTACTCAAGACAGTCCTAAGTCAGGTCTAGACTGAATGAGCATAACCTTAAATACCACTGTGGTAAGCCGGGTGTGCATTTTAGGTTAGTAGAGTGCCTGTGAATAAGAGAAGGTACCTGCCCACCCATGGCTCCCACAGCAAGGTAACACGTAGCATATGCATCACAGTATCACCGAAGCACACACAGTCCCCTCATTCTCTCTCTATTACAGCTCTGTGGAAACAAATATCAACTACTGGTCCAATATCCTCATTTCCTTCTCCCATAACTTCAAAACCAGGCTTGGAACTCTACCATCTTCTAACTACCATAAGGGACTTTTAATTAATGATGAATGTTCAGATTTGGAATACATATATAAATGTACTTTCAAACAAATCTGTTATTAATAGAGCAAAAATCTATTTTTACCTCTGCAGTCTGAAGCATAATACTTTTGTCCAAATGTCATAGGCGGGCCTGAGGAAATCAAGGCTTCTGTCTTGCAAATCTCTGCTGTTTTGAAGTGCCTGATACATGTAACCTCTGTACTGTGATAAACTGTTTTCAAGAGTTTCTAGCATGTGAACAAACCACTTAAAATTAATTTGGGGAGGATTCATGAGAGGCTAATAATAAAGAAAAAAGCACCACTATTTCTTTTTTTCCTTACTTACTTGCACTTTATTGATAAAGCAAAAGCCTGTAAAGTAGATTTTCAGGTTCAGTTAACTCCTTAATTCTAGACATGTTGCAACCACAGCACTGGCTAGTCAATTCCCCTAATTAAATGAAATGCTTTTTTTTGTTTGCTCTTTTTCTTCTTTTAATAATTGTGGATCTTCATAATTGTAACTTAAATACATGATTATTAGAAACGGCTCAAGATTTGGCATAAATCCCACACATGATGGCTATAAGAACTACCTGTTTAATGCTAGTGCCGTATCAATATATTATAAAAGTTCAATACTTAAAGTGAGTGGTTTCTCTGTTACAAGGGAGTCAGTCCCTGACATAACAAATAAACCATCTCCTTCTTCCATAAATGCTAAATAATTGCATCTCAATTCTTATGTCGCTCTACATCTATGCAAAAGATGCTGTGGGTGTTTATTTAAGCATGCAACACTTGCACCAGTGTTATAGGCAGAGACTTGAGGAAAATGAGCTTCATGACCCTTCTAGTACATGGCAGTTCTCTAATAGAAAACAGCTTTAGTTTGCGCTATACCGGTTTTACAGAAGATAATTCTTATTCTTTTGCAGAGATAGTTAACACCATTGTTTCACATCTAATCTGCATTTCCAACATATGATTTTTATTTAAAGAATATTATGTTCATTGGTGTCTTCTCAGCTAATTCTTTTTTCCTAAGCAATTAAGTGTTTACTGTTAGTTAGCATATTCAGTTGTAGGAAAAACAAAAGATATTTTGCTGTTGGCTCAGATTTGAATGTGTGGTTGTTTCACACTGATGGCTAAGTGAGCTCCATCACACCACTGACTCATTCTGACACCTCAAAGGAAGAGGGGAAGAAAATACAATGAAAAAAAGCTGAGGGTTGAGATACGGATAGAGAGATCCCTCACCAATTACTGTCAGGCAAAACAGACTCAGGGAGATTAACGTAATTTATTGCCTATTACTAGCAGACTAGAGCAGTGAGAAACTAAAAGCAAATCAAAGATACCTTTCTCCCACTTCACCTCCTTCTATCTCCTTCTGATGAGTGGTGCAGGAGAAAGGGGGCTTCTGAATAGTCCATAATGCTTTGTCTCAGCTGTTCCTCCATAATCACTTTCTTCATATGAGGTCCCTACGACCAGTTGCCATCCTTCCTGAACTGCTCCTGCATGGGCTTCCCACAGGTTGCAGTTCTCCAAGCACTGCTTCAACATGGGTTCATACTACAGAAAGTTTTATGTAATTTCACTCAATAAATCATCTTCTAAACATCAATACTGGAGAATAAATAAGTTAAGCCACGCATGTCCAACCAGGGGCCACATGGGGATCTGCCTAGCCCACCCTGTGGCTGCCCTCTGCCCCATGCCATCATGGCAGCTTCTCTGCCCCTCTGAGAAGCCCGACCCAGCCCCAGCTGCACACCCTATCACTCAACAACAACTAAACATCAGCATGCCATTGGCACTGTCTGAGCTGAAACCAGAACATGGGAGGGTGCAGTGCAGTGCTGACTCAAGTGATGGCAAATGATTTTACGTGTTTTTATACTCTGGCTAAATAAAGTCCTGTGAACTGTGAGAAATATGCAGCAGTGTCTTCTGTTTAGATAAAGAAAATCTGAGAATAAATTTCCAGATTACAAAATAAACCACAACCACCTTTCAATTATTTTGTATATTTGCAACTCTATTTTCAGTCTATATAACTACATTAACTGCAAATTTTCAAATGGCATGCATAGAGTTACATTCAGATATTCACGCCAAGAAAAATCTGATCATGTTTCTTTACCAGATTTTTATAAGACCTGTCTTATCAGAGAAAGATATCCCTTGTCATTTCTTTTTGGCAGTGAGTACACTGTGTAAACAACTCTTTTCAAGGATGATGTACAGGATGAGTAAAATTTCATCAAAAATTTCTGATGAACACCTTGAGAAATCACTAAGAATTGCAACAACTCCCATCAAACCAGTCTGATGCATTAGTTTGAAAAAAAACAAGGTCAAATATTAATTTTTTTGTTGTGCTCTTTATGTTTAATAAAAAAAATAAAAATAAAAATATTCTTTGTTTCTTTTTTACATTAACTTTATTATATACAAGGTCCGGTCTGATAGCAGTGCCTCCTATTTCATTTTGTTGGCCTGTGACGTCAGAGGTAGATGTTGGTGGCATGGCAGTAGAGGTCTAAGCTTTCTTCGAATATTCTGTTACATTTTGTTGCCATGTGACAGATGGGCAGTTTGACAAAATGGTGTCTGACCTGGAAGCATGTCTGAAGGGAGGGTGTGTCACTGAATTCCTGTAAGAGGAAAGAATGGCACCCATTGACATACATCAACACTTGCTGAACTTTTCTGGATGTGAGCACAGTGATGTGGTGGGTGGTGCGTTTCAGCAGTGTTGACAGTGGGTCACCTCCCTTGGTGCATCAGACGCAGACTCTTTCTCATCACTCACAAAAATGCTTAGCTAGTGGTGGTGAATATATTGAAAAATAATGTTCTGTAACTTCAAATGTGCTCTACCAAATACCGTTATCGTGCCCTTTGTATCTGCTCTGGTTTCCATAGAAATAAATAGGAGGCACTTCTTTTGGAGCAATCTACATATTTTATATGTGGCCCAAGACAATTCCTCTTCACTAAATGTGGCTTAGGCAAGCCAAAATTTGGACAATCAAGGGTTAAGTGTAACAGGGTTCTTTCTCTTCCTAGATAAGGTTACTGCTCTGGTGTGCCCTGCAGTCCCAGAAGCTGCTGTATACAGTTGTGCAGCTGTAATAGCTGAGGGCATTTGCACAAGAGTTAGTGGAGGAAAACAGGATGTCCTGAAGCAGACATTTCCAGTGTGGGGAAAAAGAGTGCCTACACAAAATATTCTTGGACTCTAAAGCTCAGGGTGTTTTAGAAAGAATTGGTGGAGGCATTTCAGACCACGCTAGATGGGGCCCTGGGCAACCTTTTCTAGCTGGTTTGCAACTCTGCCCATAGCAGGGGGGATGGAACAAGATTATATTTAAGGTCCCTTCCAACCTAAGCCATTCTATGATTCTATATTTTAAAAAGTAGCAATGTATACATTAAATTTCTCACATTTGCCTTGATTGCTTTCTTCCTCATTCTGTATGCTCTTTAAAATAAACTATGTCAGTAAGAGCCATGTCTTAAATTCCTGTTTGCATACTTTAGAACGTTTCAGTGCTATGTAAAAACAGTAATAATTAGTAAAATATTTTGTTAAGTAACATCACATGACAGGCCATAGGCTGTCTCAGGATGATTGAGACAGGCATGCTATCCTGTCACCACCATCTCCTTTATAAAAATAAATAAAAAAACCAAGCCTTTATATTTTTTTCCTTGATGAAACATCTGGAGTGACTGCAACTTTGGTGGCTTTTTTCTCCCCTTTCCAACAAAAAGTTATGTAAAAATTATAACAATCTAAACAAAAATAAATAATACAAATTTTGATCCTTTTCAGTAAAGTATGTAAAATCTAATAATAGAGAAAAATATTTGCTTGGTTTTTTTTACTACTCTAAAACAAGAGAAATAAAAAACTTCACAAAATAAGTTGGCTTTGGTAGTTTCACCGTACCTCTCCTGCACCATCAAATGAGACTCAAATTGCTCCACTTTTCAAGATTTCATGTATAACTCAAGTGTGAAGCCTCGCTTTGGGTCCTCATTCCTTAAGAATTTAAGAGGCCAGAATCCACATGGAAAGAACAGAGGTGCATTACAAAAATCTCTGTGAGAGTTCCTATTGTATCTTATTGGTGCTTGTGTCCACTCTGAAATGTTTCCATACACTTATACTGTAAAAAGACTTTTTCAGAGTGCCAAAGTACATTATTTCCCGTACAAAGTTTGAATGCATTTTTCATTTAAAAGTTAAAAAAACCAAACAAACAAACAAAAAAAACCCCATGATTTACTGCTTAAGCGTGTTAGTTTTTATGTGTTCATTAGAATAACCATTTGGTGGCTTTGTTGAGTATTCATAAATTCCTGCCTGCCAGATAATTACATTGTATTAATATGGTATGAATAAATGGAAGTGGTAATTATGGTTTTATTCCTTATTTTGCAGCTTACACTTTGCTTTGCTTCAATTGCACAAAATTATCATGTCTGAAATAATATCTCATGGTAATTTATTTTAGAACTGTTCAGATCATATGCCAACAGAGAACCCTATCAAGAGTAATTGGATGGATAGCATAAAGCACATATAGATTGGACTATTATATTTCATGCTTTGACTGATCCTCAAGAATTGTGTGAAATGGCAGAAAAGATGCCTGTTTTTTTCCAACTGGATGTTTTAAATTTAAAAAAAAAAAAAAAGACATTTTAGACATAGTTGCCACCTCTCTATCACAATGCATACTCTACACCACTTCATCGATTCTGAAGCCCCCAAAGACACAAATGAGGATTAGCCGCAGAAGAAATAGTTCAAAATATCCAGATATAGAAGACTTGACTCTACAGCACACAACTTACAAGAGATGTTACAACACACGCTAATGTGAATTTGATGTTCTGGAATTCAATCTTCATTTGCATTACTATTGCATCTATTGCATTTAACGATCGACTCCAAAAACAGTTGAGAAGGCTATATCTGAGAAGTAAGACTCTTTCTTGTATCTAGAAATTTGAATATGCTTCTCTCTGTGTTTATGGCTATCTATTAGCCTCAGCATTTTCTATCACATATAGGTATTCATATTTCAGACATAACAGCAAACTTCAACAACAATGCATAGCATTCCTCCTATGCAAAATACGACTTAAGACAGTGAGATGTCCTGGAAATAATGATTGACCACAGCAGCTATAATAAGGGGATAAGAAATCTGCTGGCTGAGGATCAGGCAGGAGCATCTTCTCTTGAACTCTCAGGTGGTCCTGCCTCCCCGAGATTTTCCACCTCACCAGGTTTGCAGATCACATTGTTACCATTAAGCAAGTATTCCTGGAGACTCTCAGAAATTATAATCCTTATTTCAGTAAGAAGACAAAACAGACACAAGTCCACAGCAATTAAAAGAAATGCTGCTGTGGCTCTTCTGCTGCTTTTATTACGCATGGTGTTCTCATCAAGAGTGTAAGGGAAGCACAGGAACAACTGAGCTACCTGGCTGAAGTACTTTGTCATGGACTCAAGGCAGAGCTAGACCATCAAGAATACATCCAGCAATCATAGCCACTTTGTGTTTCCAGCAGTATTTTTCCTTGAAATCAACAGTCCACCATAAGTCAGCCCAAGGAACTATGAGAATAGCGCAGGGGATAAGAGCAGCATAATTATCTCCAGAGAACTGAGTGTATATGGTGAAGAGATTTACAGATTGTTGTGGGTTTTTTTGTTGTTGTTGTTTTGCATGTATTACATCAATGATCCTGATGATAACATCAGATCAGCACCCATAGACTAACACTTTGCAGGCTTCTGTATGAAGTTTTTACTAAATTGCTGTTATCTGGATTGGAAGTGGAGGAAGCAGTTGAGGAAGAAAACATTGCTCAAAGGGCATCTCAACCTTGTATCTTCAAACTTGTTCAGCCAGAAGTTTTTCAAATCTTCATCAAAGGGATGAATTTGAGAATTAAGATCATTCTATCAACTCCAAAAAAACTGTCTCCACACCAGTCATAGATAAAGGAGACAGCTGTAAAATAAATTAAGATTTCTATTCTTAAATTCTTCAGCTATTACAAAATTTAATTAGGAGACATAAAAATTTTCAAAGAGTTTTCATTAAAAGGAAACAATAAACACTACAGTTAATGGAACAGCTCACTAGGGATCATAAAAGCAAGGCATTCAAAAAAGAAATTGCACACACACACACACAAATAAACCTAAGACCTGTGGTCATTTTGTAAAAATTTTGATCACAATATAATATGGCTTAACTGAAAAAGTACAGGTCTTACAACCCAAGTAATCTTTCCACATGTATGTATGCACAGTATCAAACAGGATGTATTACAAGAATGCAGCGTAGGGGCAAGAAAATTGCAAAAAGGATATTTAATGAGAT
>JACDJE010000104.1:2539688-2562188 GCA_016647715.1 Pavo muticus
GCTAAGAAATGTAAAAACAACAAGAAAAGCACTAAAAAAATGTATTTTAAACTCAGAGAAGTGTAAACTATTCCCTGCCAACTAGTAATAAGAAAACAAAGCTGTGTCCTGATACATCCTCCCTCTGTTCCCCAAATTTGGGAAAGATAAAGGACCACACCTTACCAGAGATTTGAGAAACATATTAACCAGCAACATATTACAGAAACACATACATCTTGTTGCTGATGTAGAAATCCTTTTCCTATCACACTTTTAAATGAAGTTTATGCACTAAAACAGTTACAACATACCAATATATACTGTACCCTGCTAGAGATCCCTTTCTACCAGTTACTACTGGTCAGAGCAACCCTAGGATGCAATCAGCCTCTCCAGATAAATAATTTTTCCAATACAGTTGAAGTTATACAGGCAGATGCCTTCCTCATTTTCTTATCCTGCAAGGATCAGATGTACTTCTGGCAGCATAAAGGACAGTAAAGAATAGACAGCACTTTAAAACTGCATATTTTCTTTGTCCAGTGGTAAAGAGCTGAGAGAGAAGAGCCTTCTAAACTGATTTCCTCCCATAGACTTCATCAGATTCACTATCAGAGGGTAGCCACAGGCAATCATTAATTCCCAAAAAGCCCTTGCAGCAGCTGGTAAACATCGTGCTGTCTAGTCTTCTTTGGCTCTCATCTACAGCTCTAAAGATCTTCACTGCCTCTTCACCATGTAGAGTGTCTACTGTACACCAGATAAACTTCTGTACTGTTCTCCAAATGCATTTCTGAGACAATAAAAATTTCTTGAAAACCTCTTGCCAGGACTTCCTGTGAAAGGTCATAAAAACTTGCAAATCTGCTGGCATTAGGAAACCATGCGCTGGGAAGTGTGAGGCAATAAACTAATTCATTGCTTTAAAATATTCTTCTCACTTAAAATAAGTACCAAAGAAAAAATGCCAAAAATAAACTTCCCACATGTGAAATTCTATAATGATTGTACTTACAAGTTGACAGAACACAGAATTAACAGGTATATACTGCTACTTCATTTTGCCAGCAAGAGACTTCATGGCTTTCAAGTAATAAATCATAAAAAACTTTTCTATTTCTAAACATTTTAAGATAAGGGGATGGGGAATAAAATCGATTTAGGCTTCCATATGAAGGTTCCAATCTTTCTAATCAGGGACAAATATGCTGTCCCTGTCAAATCATTTCAACATGAACCAACTGAAAATTTATTATCTTATAAAGATCATCTATGTCTTTTCCCAGCATGCTTTGCAGACTATACTGATATGATGTCCACACCAGCTGCAATTTTACTTAGACAAGAGGGAATAAGTGATAACAAACTCATGCATGTAGTTGCTCTTTGGTAAGTTGCCTCATGACAAATATTTAGTCTTATAGTCAAACAGCAAAAGCCAAAATGTTCTATCACATGCTCAAAAACTAAATAAAGTTACATTTACATATGTACCTTACATGCTACTTCTCATCATCCTTATTAATAAATTTTACCACTATGCTTCATAAAAATACCGCTGCTTCAAAATAAATGCTGAGTAGGCTGTTGTTGTGCAACTCCCTGCCCGGGTTAGTTGCTGAGCCCGGGGATTGTTTAGTACTTGGGGCAAGTGGATAGAGGGGAGCAAGTAGCCAGGAACACAAAAGACTTATCAGAGAGGGAGAAGACATCAGACAAGACGAACAGGAGTGTTCCAGCAGGATATGATGGCCTGGCTGCCTGAGCAACTGCTATCTCTGATCCTTATCTCTTTCTAAGTGGTTGGCTATGTGAGCCAGATCTTTCCTAAGGCTTCTACCAGCAGCAGTGTGGGGAAAGAGAAGCAAAGGAGGGAAGCACTACCTATTGGACTTGCAGCACAGTGCAGAAAAGGTGGCTCTGCTGTATGTTCTCTTTTGTGACAGCTTGATTCCTGCCAAATTTCTGTATATTTAGTCTCATTTTGAAACTCTCAAATCTGCAAATTATAATTTATCATGCTCATGTAATGGTGAAAAGTAAAATTGTATGCAAGACTAATACAAAACTAGACTCCTAAAAATGGCACAACTGGCACTGTGATAAAAATCCTGCTACCCCATCAGCACTTAACAGAAATGAAGAGGAGTGTAAGGGAGGAAGTCAGTTATGCCTCTTCAGCAAACTGTGCTAATTCTCATTAGTGTCAATGATATGCCATACAAAGAGGATTGGGCCCATACTTGCAGCTGTTTTCAATTAACATTTTAATGTAAATCTGAGGAGATGCAGACAGGTAACAGGTGTGGATCATTCTAATCAAATGGCTCTTCTGGACTTTATTATTTATTTCCTGTTATACAAAATGCCATAGCACACATTTTTATGAAGCTATCATTTAAGAGAGGGAAACCTAGAAGAGAGATTGCCAACAAGTACAGCAACTCTTAAAGGAAAGCAAAAGCCTAGCAAAAGTGGTCCTAAAAAACTTCATTTAAAAAAAAAAAAAAAAAAAACCAGGCAGTTGATAGCTGCATAGTTACAGAGTATCATACATCTAATCCCTACAATTTACCACAGTACACAAGGATAAAAGAGCTCCAATAAACAAAACTAAAATAATAAACATAAAATAATCCTAAAAGGGATACACTGCTGTCTTTTATTCACTGGAAAATACTATAATGTGGGCAAAAATTGTTAAACAGGGCTAGCCATGTTTAATATTGTTATTGATGATCTGGACAATGGGATTGAGTGTGCCCTCAGTAAGTTTGCAGATGACACCTAGTTGGGAGGAAGTGTTGTGATCTGCCTGAGGGTAGGAAGTCCCTACAGAAGGATCTGAATAGACTGGATCAATTGGATGGGGCCAGTGGGATGAGCTTTACCAAGACCAAGTGCCAGGTCCTGCACATCAGTCACAACAAGCCCATGCATTGCTACAGGCTTGGGGCAGAGTGGCTGGTAAGCTGTGCATAGGAAAAAGGATCTATGGGTGTTAGCTGACAGCCAGCTGAACAGAAGCCAGCTGTTCCCAGGTGGCCAGGAATATCAATGGCATTCTGGTTTGCACCAAAAATAGTAGTAGTGTAGTTAGCAGGGCTAGAGAGTTGATCCTCTGTACTTGGTACTGGTGAGGCCACACCTTGAGTACAATGTTCAGTTTTGGACCCCTCCCTACAAGAAAGACGTTGAGGCCCTGGAGTGTGTCCAGAGAAGGGCAATGAAGCTGGTGAAGGGTCTTATGAGGAGTGGCTGAGGGAGTCTGGAAGAGACTCGAGGGAGACCTTACTGCTCTCTACAACTGCCTGAAAGGAGGCTGTAGCGAGGTGCAGGTCAGCCCCTTTTCCCAGGTAACTAGTGATAGGAAGAGAGGCAGCGGCCTCAAGCTGCACTAGGAGAGGCTCAAGTTGGTTGTTAGGAATAATTTCTCCTCATAAGAATGGTGAGGTATTGGAATAGGCTACCCAGGGAGGTGTGTCATGGTTTTATGATTTTTGGTTATCAGTATTCCACATCATAACATCATGTAGTGCACTGGGAGTTAAAGTGTTCTGGGTACTTATCTCCAAAGAAAAGAATAACTACATTCCCCAGGAGACTGTTTGCTGTGCTGTTAACATTCTGCTCAGGGGGAACAGATATAAGGCCTTGGTAGGTCATCTGACTGACTCTTCTTTGTTAGTCTCTCTCCCTGCTGCTCGACCGGACTGCGCATCTCACCTTAGCATTATGGTGAGGCCTACCCAGCTTTCGGACAATCTTTCTCTCTCATTATATTTGATTTATTAGCTTCAATTCTAATTATATTGTATTATAGTATTATCTTGCATTCCGATACCATATTTAGTAAATTACTTTGTTCCTCTCCAGATCATTTCCACTTTTTTTTTTTAATTATTTTGGGGTCCCCTGTTTCCCTTTTCCGGAGATGCGGATTTTGCGAAATCCCTCCACCCCACTAGTCATGGAACTGGGCCGAACCAGCCCGTAAACCGTCAACAAGGTGGTAGAGTCATCATCCCTGGCAATTTTCAAGAAAAGGGTAGATGTGGCAATGAGGACTATGCTTTTGTGTGTATGGGTGATGGGTTGATGGTTGGACTACATGATCTTAGTGGTCTTTTCCATTCTTAACGATTTTACGATTCTATGATTTCATTTAGATGGAGAGAGCCAAGTCATTTCAGTGACTGCCTGCAACTAAGAGAACAAACAAATCCTTCTACTACACAATATTGAAAAAAATCTGCTTGTTTTTTGAAGGTTCTTCAGAATATTTTTATTTCAGAACTTACTGTAGTTACTAATTTTCCACTCCTTTCAGAAAAAAAGAAACCATTTTTTTATCACCTGATTTCAAATTGTTCCTACTATATTCCATCAAACTGAATAGGAGTTCTTAAAAGCAGCAGGTTTTATACTCCAGAAAAATTAAACCATTAAGACTTTTTTATTACTTTAAATATATTTAATATTTAAATGCAGAGCAGATTGGATCTTATCTATCATTATTCTAAATCCTTATTAACACGAGAGAAATAGATTGGATGTACAGATAAATTAGCAAAGTACAAACAAATGCTATCAATTCTTAATTTCATCAAGCTTCAAGCTTGGTAAAACATTTTCTGCCAATATTTTGTATTAGCCATTTCTGACCGTTTAAGATACTGCATTAAAAACTTGTGTCTAGTTAGCTGATATCTTCTTCTACAACTAGATCTGAAAATCCTTGCATTTTCAGCTCAAAATTTGTTTGCCTAACTTCTTTTTTGATGTTCATTATTAAAGAATTCAAGAAAAATTAACAACAAAATTAACACTGAAACTAAGATATGTAGAGAATGAGTAGAAATCTCAATATTAGACTGAAGTTTTAGTAGTAAAAGGGGACGGAAAACCTGATATCTCATAAGAGGAAAATAGCTAAATGTATTTTTACCTTTTTAGTAAAATTGTAACCTTCTTGAATTTCCTTACTGAGTTTGTAAGTTTGTCTGTATTTACTCATAAAAAAAACCCCACACATTTTATTCAAATTTAAAAAAAAAAAGAAAAGTAAGTCTCATGGCATGGTAATTGCTGAACCTAAATAACTTTCTCTTAACCCTGGAGCCGACCATAAAACTGTCCACCTTTTCACCACTGGAGACAACAGCAATTACATGAAAGGCAAGTAAAAGTATCTTGCTGTGAAAATTCCAGAATCAATTTCGCCTAGATAAGTAATACTACATATTGACGCCGATAGGCTGAGTCAGACTCTAAAGCACAAACTGATCAAGGTATTATGCATACATAATATATATACTATCTTCAAAAATATAGGTAGCAACAGAGCTGTGTTTCTCAGTCTGAAAGATAAAAACTACTTCTCATGGAAAATGGGTCGTACCATTCAGTTTTTCTACCCAGCTGTATTTCAAGTCTAGCCAGTCAACTGTGTTTTCCACTTTATTTCAGAAATAACTGATTCACTCACTTTAGCAGAAAATTCCTTCCAAGACTGTTTTCAGAACTGAGATCTTATTTTAACCTGATCATTCTACTTTTAGAGCTGCAGCAATGTTTAGTGATTTCTGCCTTAAAATAATTAATCAGTGAAATATACTGAAATCTTAATGCTACTGAAGAGAGTATACTGTGCACACCAAACTTCTTTCAGAACCAAAACTGCCTCCTCTCTCAAGCAGATGTGCAGCAGTCTGGCCTCTCTGCTCCAAGGCATAATCTTACTTCATTTCAATTGGCTCTGAAGTCCGTGTCATGGCAATCTGTATTTCTTGTACTTTCTTGAACTCAGAGAAACTGTACTTATACTATGAACTCTTTGCAGCGCTTAGCTTGCCTTGTACCAGAAAACTACCAGTGCTTTCTCACGTTCCTGCACAAGTTTCCTTTGTCTGGCATTCTAGCAATGTACTTATTGGGGAATGAAACTACTGAATACATTCGTGCTTCATCCTTCAGCCACCTCAGACCTTGTTCAGCCACCTTCTTCAAAGCCAATAAGGCAATAAGTTGTCAGGGTAGATACAGAGACTCAGGTACTACTCCGGCTGTGGAGCTAAGCACATAGCAGCCTCAACCCATCTACAGTGTACCAATGAATAAATAAGACCTTGAGCCAATGCATCATTGACAGCTCAATTTACAAACTCTTAAGAGTTAGAGTACTATTAACTTAAGGATGACAATGCACCTTTGTAACAATTAAGCCTTCTTTCTTTCTACTGGGATCATTCCTTTTAAACTGTAATCATAGGCATATTATTACTAATCTGGTAAACTGGGAAACTTTAGAAGAGGTTTCTTAGCACTGCTGCTACCAGGCCATTGCTAGCAATGATGTGGAACCAGTGTTAGTCACATGCACCTCTCTAAAGCTGATGCACAACATCTCAGACCTTATTACTTGCTTGCAGTGTCCTGCCATTACCTTCATTAAGTGCATGTCCATCATAATCTGATCAGATTTTATTGATGTCAGCCCTGATGACTTTCATATCATGAGCAGTCCTGGTGATCAAAATAGTATCCAAAATGGATACAAAGGTCTCTGACACATAATTCACAGAGTACTGCATGAACTATTTAATCTCCCTGAAGATCAAAATAGCATGGTACTTTATTAAGCAATTTACGCCTAAACAAATAGCCTGCTTTAAATAACTACTGGCTGTTACATCCACTATCACCCTAGATCATCTCTAATGGAGAAGTAGTTAATAAATCAATTGTTGTTTGAATAGGGAATCCTGTCATGTTGCTTATGTGCCATTTAGAATAAGGATCCTAGTTAAATTGGAGAAATTGGAAAAAATCACTGGAAGAACAGTAGATGGACTGGAAAAGAATAGGGAGGAAATACATTTTCATTTTAACTTCATGTCTAAAAAACCTCTAAAACCAAAAAGCCTCTTAACAGTAAGAAGGGAAATGTTAGTAAGATGACATCAGAGAATATGCAGAAAAATAACAATAGACTGTAGCAAAGCATAAATGTCCTGTGTATTGTAAAGAAATTATATAGATTGTAGCCCTTGTAAAGAGAACGATGTCTATGCAATAAAAGCATTTTTTCCTAAAGTACATTTGTTTACATTACAAAGTGTCTCCCTTCCCAGTCTTCTGTATGCTGCTGCCCCTTCAGCACAGTCACAGTCTAGTAGAAGATTAATATTTCAGAACTTGTCATGGGCAGTTTCACTTGACTCTGTCACTGCCTATGTCTGACAAGCTATTTATCATGCTGCTAAGTGTCAGCATTAAATTATCCCTGCTGTTATGACAGCAACATTATTCATCAGGATCACAGCTCCAGTACAAGGCTGCTTACAGCTGTTACCTTCTTCTTCTGGGCTTTATCGATTGCTGCTCTTTCTATTATATATATGTATATATATATATACACATAAAGGTGTCTATGCACATGGCCATTCACATCTTGCATGTTTATTTTCATTTTTGTACCGACATTGGAAAAAGAAAATCCCAGAAATGGGTTTTCACAGTTATAAAATGTCTCAAACAGAAGAGAATCTCATTCCCTTCGAGAGGCACATTCTCTTTGAGGAGACAGAGAAAGACTGTAAACATTATTGATCATAATGCATAGGCACCCAAGGTTGAAGCACGTTGCTTGACAAATCGATATGCGTTTGTTTTAACCAAGTCACCCTTCCTTAACCACTGCAATGAAATGACAATGAAATCAAGAATTATTTATTGAGATGTGCAGTGTTATTCACAGGCAGCTCAACTGTGCCTTGTATCCAGTCCGAACTCTGAATACTCCAATTACCTTCTGTGGGGCTTTTGGTTTGGAGTAGAATAATACAATGAATAAAGATAAGAGCACACTGAATTCTTTAGAAATTCTTCCACAATTTAAACTTGGCTTAATTTTCTGATATTCTTTCTTCCTTAAGAAAAGAATGAATAAAAATGACTATTAGCACATTTGGTTTAATCTGTTTTCAGTTTTATCTCTTTAATCAGTTTTTATTTCTAAGATTTCTATGTTTTTAGAACAGCTGCTCTGCAATGACTTGTTTGATCGTTTACTCCCATTTTACCTTTGGTTGTTTCTCTTATCACCGGGCATTAAGAATAAATAACAGCATGGTTAAAAATAGGTTGGGAAAAAAACATAAAGCCGTACTCGTAAGTCTACGTATGGTTTCTTTTAAACTATAAAAATATTAGAGGTTTTCAAAACATAGGAATCAATTCAAACATTAAATGTTGTGATGTCCCACATGTTAGGGCTCTGGAAGAAGGCACCAGGCATGTACAATGCATTGTATCACTGTACTGAACAGTACAAAGGGAGAGAAATTTGAATAATTTTAACAATGCACCCTGCCATCTCCATACTCTTTACATGCAGTAATTTAGTCTTTGAGATTTCAAATCATGCCATTAGCCAGGTCTCTCACTGAGTGCCTGTTTCAAATCATTAATACATGACAAAATAAAAAATGCTTCTAAAAATCAAGTTCTCAAAATTAATTCTAAAATGCAGTAGCAAATAAAATATAAGAATGCCATCACAGGGAAGAGTATTCTTCTGCTTCATATTCTTGTAGTAACTCATGGATGTTACTGGCTTTCAAATCAAACAAGGCTTGGTGTCTTCCTTAGAAATCAAGGTACTAAGTATGCAATTGAGTAAAGACTTCTAGCTTTTATTAAAGAGTTACTTTTCATTTGTTTATCTGCAAGGAGTACATTTAAAAGGTAAATTTTAACAACTGAAAACAAGTGGACAACAAGCCTTTCTACACTTGCAAATTATTTCAAAGTCCCGCTTTTGGAGGAGATAGGGACAATTTTTAAGTCTCTAGGGCGGTATATACCTATTGTTCTTTGCAAGAAAATTGGTAGCCTAACAGTAGGATGCAGCAGTATGGCCCTTCCCATGGAACGCCAGAGCTGTGATGATATGAGATTCCACACCCATGGACTTGGTGTTGCATACCAGCGATTACAAAGCTGTGGCATCACCTACAAATTAATCCCCTCTTCCTAAACTGCTACATATGAAAGCACAGTGCTCAGTCCATCAACACCATTCTCCTTCACTCACTAGCTTGCGGTCCTAGTCTTATTTACATCGTGTGCTTTTATCACTCTTCAGTGAAAGATGATGGAGAAACAGGCAGATAAACAGAATAAGATCTTTCAATCTAAGGTCTTTTTCAGGACTTTCTTGTCCAGTTTCATCAGTATATTTTTTTCATGTTCTTAACTTTAAGCCAAGTTTCTCTAAGCACACTATTTATAAAGATGTCTCAATAGTTCACACATAACTAAAATACTCTGAGAAATCACTTTACCTTTTTTTGTCCTTGCTACTTTTCCTGGTATTTACAGCAAACCAAAATTCTGTTAATATTATACATTATAAACGATAATAATATTAATTATTTTAATATGAAAAAATGAAAGGATAATTCTGACTGAAGTAGACAACATATTTTTATTCTCTTAATGTTATCTTTCAAATTAACTTTTAAAACTCTAAACTTGGAATACTTTCTGCAGTTCTCCACTGAATTTCTTTGAATAAACATAAAAAATAGGTATTTCCTTTAAACAAAGCCACAGAAATTTCAAATACAATAACCTGAATGCCTCATCATATAAAAGATGCTTATATTTTCCCTTGCCAAAATCACATAAAATTTTAAAGGGAATTATCAAAGTCAGGGGAGTAGATTAAAATGGTTTTGAACTCAAGATAAATTTCACAGTTAAAAGCAAGGATGCTGTTTGAAATAGTTTCAGAATCCCAAATCTGCTAACAATGTTAGTAGATGATACCTAAATGATACTTCTCATATTGTTCAGCAACTATGAGACCAAATCTATACTACTAACCAGGAGAAATTTGGCATACCTGTAATATATCAAGTTGCCAGTCTTCAGACTTTACAATGATGTAGAGAATATTGCAGTGGTGTGGTTTGAATCAACTAGAACAAATGTTACTTTTTGAATGTTACTTTTTGAAATGCCGGCACTTTTCCAGGTGGGAGTAAAGATTTGAAAGAGAAATAACAGTGAAAATGACAGAGCAGTAAGTTATTTGCAATTAAAAGTTCTGGAAAAATTAGAATTTGAAAAGAATTCTGAGAGTGATCTGTGCATATAGATTCATTCATTTAATAAAACAAGGCCAAAATAGAAGTATTTTGCCAACAGCCTGTCCCTTACAAGGAATCTGTTTAGTTTAGATTCATTGGTGATTACATTCAGCTGTATTATCTGTTCGAGAGCTTTTAACTTTGAATGCTGCAGTAAGTGTCAATCTTTATATTACTGAAGGACAATTAGGCAAAACATGTAGTTGTATGGTCACTTATTAATTTCAAGATCCAATGTCATAAATTATATGCCTTAATTAATGCCACATGCCAATCACAATCAGGAACTTTGAAAGGATAAAGAGGTTAACAAGAATATGTAATTAAAAGAAAACAGTGAATAAAGGCACAGCTGAACAGTTTATAAATTAGACAAGAAAATGGGTGCTGTGTCAGCAAGTAGGAGCCAAGACAAAAACAGAGGGTTGATAGAGCACACAGAAGAATTAAGAAGTCAGAATATGAAGGGAAGTTTTAAATCTTAAGGTTTTTTCCATTTGGAAAGCAAATGTTTGGCAGAAAGTTATTTGAAGAGAATTGTGGAGTAAGTCACTATCTTCTGTACCATACCATACAGGATGAAGAGAGAAGAGTGCATGTTTGCACATACTTACAGAATCTACTCATACTGCAGTAGCTCTGCCATCACAAGGAAGTGAAAATATTGTCTTAGCAGACAGGCATGCCAGAGTAGGAAAAAAAAAAAATTTTAAATGCTATTTTGATACAAGGGAAGAAATGAGGGCATTGCAGAAGGCAACTATACTTAGAGCGCTGCTCACTGCTGTAACTGCTCTCCTGGAAGGTCATCCGCTGCTTGGAAGAAATTGCAGTAGCCCTCTAGCCCCTCTTACTGAAATCTATGTGACAAAAAAAAAAATGGTTCGAAAGGAAACCATGCAAAAACATGAATGTAACGTCAGATAGATGGAAGGAAAAAATGAGCAAACAATTAATTGAATTCATCTTATTCTGCTGCAATAGAAGGTCCCAAGATTTCTGTGATGAAAAGTAAGGACATAGAGGAATACAGAGTGGCAGGGAGCAGATGAGCATACGGCATCAGTCACTTCCAAGTGCTTTAAAATATTATGTCAGTGAAGAAATGTGAGGCATTTTCTAATGAGGAAAAGAATACGTGGGTAGAGGTTTTGTTTTTTAAATTAATATAGTAAAGCTGCATCTATACTAGCTATAAGGAACTCAAAATCCTGTACTGAGTGGAAGTCAGATGGACTTAGAGCTTATTCAAACAACATTTATGTATTTTTAATCACTGATATTATTCTATCACAGATTAAACAAGAGCAAAAGTCAGATGTTCACAGGCTAATAATGAAAATCCCCTAGGGGTACATTAAGCAAAGACTCCTCTCCCATGTGTAAGTCAATATTTTACCCCTCAGCCGAGTACACTTCAAGAAATGGACACAGGAGTTTGTCCATCTGATTTCCTTTCCAAAACGGCTGCAGGCAGGTTTCGAAAGCCCTGAAGCCTCCCCGCACATCCCTTCTGCACCCAGAGGAAAGCAGAGGAAGCAGGATACCTGGCAGTGGTTGGATGATTTCCCTGGGTCATGGTGCACAGTCGTCTGACACCAGCTGCACACGAAGGACATTCAGTTTTGTCAGTTTTCCCACAAGCTGACGTCTGCTCTTCTCCTCTGTGTCTCAGAAGAGGAGCTGCTTGCCTCTCCCTGAGCCATCAAAGGGACTGATGATGTGGTACAGCACTGCAAAGGCTTGCAGCCACAGTGTAGGGCAGTGCTCTCACCTTGCCAAGGAGAAGAGTATTCATTATAAGCACTTCTCTCCTTTTAGGTCCGGAAGAATTCACCTGAGGTTAATTTAAGACACCAGGGCTGCAGCAAAACTGGCAGAAAGCAGCTCCACAGAATGGGGACATTAAACTATGATGGAATGCAGGCTTACTCTCCCACACTGGACCTACAACCTCCAAACACACTATGGGTGCATCTTCTGTCACCTTCTTCTTTCCTTTTCCAGCTCCTTGACCAGGCAGGCATGGGAACCAAGATGGGTAGCATTATTCTCCTACCACACCGAGGCTCCATGACCATCCAAAAGGAATGCAGTAGTCTGGCGCTTCCCTACCCCAGCCCTTCATTTCTCTCTTCTTAGCACACATTTCAATAGCTTGCAAAAGGCAGTAGCAGAGAAACTTCAAACTCTATTGACGTGTTTGGGTAGTAAGAATAATTTTATTCCAGCATGAAATTACGAAAAGTTACCAGCAAAGCTGCTGAACACATTTGCATTGCATCCCACAGGTCATTGAGATAGGACAGCCCCAAAGGTGTACCCCAGGAAGGCCTCAGGATGCAACAGGAGTGGAAGATGCTCATCAGTATCTCTTAATTTTGGATACAAATTTTTCTTTTCTTTCCTAAGCAGCCCTCCTGTACAAATAAGATGTGCTGCTATTAATATAAACAGCTGTTCTTCAAGGCAGATATCTGTTTGTGTGCACAGCCTCGTGTCTTATCTTCTAAATTTTATCCCTGTTTCTCCTGTCTCTTCTCTCTACCTTAAATATTCAGGATATAAAATCATAATGGATCTGAGGTTTGAGCATTTTTTTTTCTTTTACATACTATATGTCAATACTTCTAGAACCACTTATATTTGAGACTATAAATATTTCCATTTCACAGTTCATCAGCCAAAATGGCATATACTACTAGAAGTAACAACTCTGTGGCTTCAGTGCCCTGAATTTTCTCATTCTATAATTTTTTTAATGAAGATCCCAGATGTTAGATATGAGAATCCTAACCACAGCAGCATGTGTATCTGATGTACTACTTTAATCTATTGATGCAACATATTCTTTATTGTACAGTGCTCACAGTGATGCCATAAAAGTATTTTAATCACTGGCAGAGTGATCTTCACTCAAGATACTTTTTCCCCTTCTGCAGCTAATTTGCATCGAAAGATTGAGACGTTAACATAACAATAACTAAATTACAGTTAAAAAAAATTTCTTGGTAAACTCAATCCTGCAGGGTACTGAAAACATCCTCTGAAAGGCTGAGTACTTCCAACTCTTATCAAAGTCAATGAGAACTGCAGGTGCTCTGCAGCTTGCAGAATTGATCTCTTTCATATTATCAGTTACCAGCTGTTATCTAATATGTATTGTATTGTATGAAAAAGAGCTATTTTCTGTGTTCATTGTGGTGAGAATCATTAAGGAGATTTACTTGTCAGACTTCACACATCATGAAATCACTTCTATTTGCAAAAAAAAAAAAAAACAAACCAACAACAACAACAAAAAAAAACCAACAAAATGTTAAATTATCCCACCAAAAAAAATTGTTGTATCTGCTTTCTGCATTAGCTATCAAAGTAATGTTCACATTCCTTTCAAGTATCATTATAACACAGTTTTGCATTAGAAAACAATGAAAACTTCACCAATAACTCCAGCCCACTCCTCAAAGATGCTGAACTCCAGTTCTGCTCAAGTAATTGAAAGTAGTTTTTCACAACCCAGGGATTATATGCCTAATCTGCTGCGCCTGGATAGAAATGGCTGGCTGTGTGTCATATCCTTTTGTTCCTAATCAGGTGAGCCATTTTCTCATATTAGATGTATGTGTGAGTAACCTACCTGTTTACAGGAAGGGAGATGCATGCAAAAAGTGCACAGAATGAGACCTTGTGAAAGATGGAGGCTGAGCCCTCAGCCACGGTAGTCTGATCTGCGGGTACATTCCTGTGCCTGGATCAAATTGACAAGGAATTCTTCTCTTCATAGTCCCACCACAGAGCCTCTATGGCCTAAAATCTTGGCATGAAAGCTCCTTAGACCCTTTCCTCAGGACGAACAATTGCTTGCCCCTAACCTTTAGTAATACATCTCAACACAACAACCACCGCAGCTCAGTTTCGTGTGATTTAGGGATTTCCTGGCCAACACCCCTTCTCCCATCAGCACTGTAATTTCTTCAAGAACTAGGCCCAACCACAGCACTAAAAAGGGGCAGCTATCCGTGTCCCATAGTCCTCACAAGGTCAGAACACCCATTCATTTGTATCTCCATTTCCAGGTCTGGGGAAAAAAAACACCTGATCTTGCATCATTTAAATAGTAAAGAATGCAATCCCAAAAAACCATAACATGAAGACAAACAGAACTCACCACCCAAACAATTACTTTTTTACAATCTCATGATTTTTAATAAAAGCTCATAATTCAGAAGGTCCAGCTCAGTTACATGATATAGTAGTGCAGGTTTCAGACTGAGCTCAGCTTCACAGCATCTGAGTGCCTTCTGGCACAGTGTTAAGCAACCTAACTAACATCTGTCATTGTTTTTTTTCTTTTCATGCTCTCTGTCCTTTTTCTGTTTCCTTCCTTCCAGGACAGATGTGTAAAAAGTGGAGTGTTTCATTCTGGATACTTTTAAAGGCTGGTGTTATATGAATCTGTACGAGCAGGGAATGAAACTAAAAAACAAATAGAGCATTTTTATTTCAGAGGGAGAAAATGCAAAGGTACACCTTTACATCGACACGTTAAATATGTGCAAACTATCTTCACAAAATCCTAGGTGTGAAGGGAAAAATTTGATTAGCACCAATTCTCTGTTTCTTGGTGCATCTGAGAGGATGCAGTATCCTTCCTGAGCACTGTGCAGTATCACATCTGCTAATGTATCACAGTACCACCATCGTGTTAATACAACCTGCAAATGTCAGAGTGATTCCACAGCTGTAATTCTTGCAGTAATTCCCTCTGGTTTCAGAACTCCCCACTCAGCCCTTACTCAAGCAGAACTTCCCTTGAAGTTAGTAAGAATACAACAACTGATGGGTGTAAAAAAAAAAAAAAAAGAAAAAGGCTTGAAAATTTCAGAATCTAGGAAGTTAGTTTATTTGACGCTGACTTATTTTCATTTTCTTGCTATTTGTTTTTTCCGTTATCTACGACAGAAGCCTCCCACCCGCTTTACAAATCAGAAACATCAGAAATAGCTGCCATTATCCACAGGCTACGTTTCTGAGGTGATTTTGCTGTGGTCTGCACACACTCCTTAAGAGATTTTCCTCTTCATACTTGATCTGTTGTCTCTCTGTTGAAAATATCACTGACACCGCTGAGGCTAACAAGGTCAAGTGCTTTGAGATGGAAGCCTTTTGTACTGATGAACAGCTGAAGGGTGCGACATATGTTTTAAGGCCCTAGCAGCTGGCTCAGTGAGAGCCTCTTGGGTCTCTTTTAATGATAAATCCAGGCCCTGCTACTTCATCTCAGCATAGAAATAGCAGCATGTTAACATTCATCCAAAGTCTTGTGTCTGTCATTAACTCAGCCCTTCTACTGTAGTTACATGGCAGAGCACAGCTGACATATCACCTGTCCTCCCACTTCGTAGAACAGGAGGGCAGGTTATGCATCAGTGCAGCATTTAAATGCCATTTGACTGAAAACTACTGATTACTCCACATGTTTTATGTCTCTCTTTTTTAATTTTTCTGAATGCCAGCTGATCACAGTCGTTTCTTCCTCTTTTTAATTTCTGTTCTCTGAATATATATATATGAATATGTATAAAGCTTGATAACTGAGTCTTAGAAATTTTGTGAGTAACACATACAATAGAAATAAAACATTTATGCAATTGTCTCCACAGGAGCAAACCAGCTCACGGCTGCACAAGGCCTCAAAGGTCCCAACCTCCCATTAAGCCATGCGCTGAAGAACAAAAGGGAATAACAAATTCACCAATAAATGCTTTGTTGAAAAGTTTTGAAGCCACTGGTCAGGAGGGAGGGAATTTTCCCACTTCTACTACTCTTCTAACAGTTTTCAGTCCTCAACTTTATCCTTTAACAAGTACTTTGGGATCCTTGAGAGTGAAAGGTGCTATATAAATGAGAGATGTATTAATAAAACCCCCAACTGCAGTTCAGCTGCAAATGGGAGCTTCTCCAGCTCAAGGCTGGAGTAATTCTGCTAGGCAACCACAGATGGTGTGACAGATGATCTCAGCAGCCCATCCTTCTATGTTTTTTTTTTAGTTTAAATTAAAACAAAAAAAAAAAATTATAAAGCTGTCTTGGCATGCTACAGATTTCAAGGGCCTTAAGTTCATCTCCAGAGCTAGCTTTGGTCCCTTTACTGCTACTCCTTGTCAGAAAGTTTTATACCTGAATCCAGCTGGGGAAAGAATGTGTATGCTAGACATTTGCTTCCACCTTGCCAGAAATGGCATGGGAGGGAGAGAGGTGAATATCTGGGATAAATGAATCTCTTTGGCTGGGAACTGGAGCAGACTTGGTATCAAAGAAAGAGTTCAAAACTTCAAGGCTTTTGGTTTTGTCCCAGCTAGTTGAATATCCACTCAGCCCATACTAGACCTTCTTCGAGGTGCTGACTACAAGCACTGTGAATATTGATGCCTACGTTTGAGTTGAACAGTTGGAAGATGAGGACAATTCTTGTAATGAAGTGACAGGAAGGAAAAAAACAGCAGTACAAGAACATAGTGTGGAGGCAATTTTCTAATGAATACACCAAAAAGTTGTGGTCCTTAGAAACTGGCTTTTGAACCCCATGCTACCACTGTGATCTTGGCGCAGTGTAGTCATACGGAGCAAAAAACTATCAATTGCTCAAACCCCAGCTGTTTTTCTTCAACATTATAGTCTAAAATAGATGTAGAAAATAGCAAAAGTTGGAATGGTTGTGAATAACTACTAATGGAACTGGTTGTGATAACATACTATTTGTAATAAAAAACTCTTTTTTAAAATTATTGAACACCTCTTGACGAAAGTTGACATATTAATTTATCAAGACTGAAGTATTACCCTCCAACTGTATCTCTTCATTTAGTCTCTTGTAGATATTTGCTAAGGAAAATTCCCCCTTCCTTACTGCACATACATTCCATAGTTGAATCATCAAATTAAACGTTATTATAAGACTTCTTCTTAGCCACTTTGCATCATCCTTAACACTATAAATATATCCTTTGCCCTCTATAAACAGATAGGAGCAGCTTCACATTCACAAAACATGGTCCTCATGGGGAACTTCAGCCACACCAATATCTGTTGGAAGGACAACACAACAGGGCACCAGATATTGAAGAGATTCCTGTAATGCGGTTATGATAACTTCCTATTTCAAGTGGTACAGGACCCTCTGAGAAAAAGTGCTGTGCTGGCCCTTGTCCTCACCAGCAAAGAAAGGCCTCTGAGTAACATGAAGCTCGAGAGCAGCCTTGACTGCAATGACCACAAAATTGTGTAGATCAAGATCCTTGGGGTGTCATAGAGGGTGCACAGCAAGCTTGCTACTCTGGACTTCGGGAGAGCAGCCATAGAACTCTTCAGGGAACTGTTCAGCAAGGTGACATGGGATAAAGCCCTGAAGGGAAGAGGGGCCCAAGAAACCTGGTTAGTATTCAAGAACCATCTACTCCAAGCCCAGAAGCAGTGCATTCTGAGAAAGAGGAAGGTGGACAAGAATGCCAGGAGGCATCTATGGATGAACAAGGAGTTCCTGGACTTACTTGGATGCAAAAAGGAAGTCTATGGGAAGTGGAAGCAAGAACAGGTTACCTGGGTGGACCTCAAAGAAGTCATCCAAGTAGTCAGGGATCAGGTCAGGAAAGCTAAAACCCAGACAGAATTAAATCTAGCCAGGGACATAAAGGGGAACAAGAAGAAATTATACAGGTATATCAGTGATAAAAGGAAGGCTAGGGAAGATGTGGGCTGTCTCTGGAAGGAAATTGGAGATGTGGTCATGAGGGACATGGAGAAAGTTAAGGTACTCGGTGGCTTCTTTCATAGAATCATAGAATCCTTAGAGTTGGAAGAGACCTTTAAAGGTCATCTAGTCCAACTGTCCTGCAGTGAGCAGGGACATCCACAGCTAGATCAGATTGCTCAGAGCCTGGTCCAGCCTGGCTTTGAAAGCCCCCAGGGACAGGGCTTCCATCATATCTCTGGGCAACCGGTTCCAGTGCCTCACCACCCTCACTGTAAAATACTTTTTCCTTATATCCAAGCTAAATCTATCCCTTTTAATTTTGAAACCATTTCCCTTTGTCCTATCACCACAGACCCTTCTAAAGAATCTGTCCCTTTCTTTCCTGTAGCTCCCCTTTAGATACTGAAAGGCTGCTCATCTCAGAGCTCTCTTCTCCAGGCTGAACAGCCTCAGCTCTTTCAGCCTGTCCTTGTAGGAGAGATGTTCCATCCCTTGGATAATTTTTGTGGCCCTCCTTTGGCTGTACTCCTACAGGTCTATGTCTCTCCTGTACTGAGGACTCCACACTGTACTGACACAGTACTCCACGTGAGGCCTCACTAGCACAGAGTAGAGGGGCAGGATCACCTCCCTCTACATGCTGATCACACATCTTTTGATGCAGCCCAGGATGCATTTGGCTTTCTGGTTTGTGGGGGCACATTGCTGGCTCATGTCCAGCTTGCCATCCACCAGTAACCCCTATCCTTTTCAGCAGGGCTGTGCTCAATCTTTTCATTTCCCAGTTTGTAGCATAGCGGGGTTTGCCTCTGCCCAGGTGCAAGACTTTGCCCTCGGATTTGTTGAATCTCATGAAGTTCTCCGGGGCCCACTGCTCAAGCCTGCCTAGTTCCCTCTGGATGGCATCCCATCCCTCAGGCATATTGACCACACCCCACAGGTTGGTGTCATCCACAAACTTGCTGAGGGTGCACTCAACCCCACTGTCAATGTCATTAATGAAGATATTAAAGAGTATTGGTCCCCTGGGGGACACTGCTCATCACTGATCTCCATCCAGACACTGAGCCATTAACAACCACCCTCTGCTTTCAGTCCTGCAGTCAGTTCTTTGCCTCACTCTTCACCAGCAAGGGCTTTAGCTTCACTGCTCAAGTTGCAGAAAGCAAAAGTAAGAACTAGGAGAAGGAAGATCTGCCCAATATAAGTGAAGATCAGGTTTGAGACCATCTAAAGAACATGAAGGTCCACAAGTCCATGGGACACCATAAGATCCATCCACTGGTTCTAAGAGAACTGGTGGATGAAGTTGTCAAGACACTATCCATCATATTTGAAAGGTCATGGCAGTCTGGTGAAATTCCCACTGATTGGAAAAGGGGAAACATAACCCCGATTTTCAAGAAAGGAAATAAAGAAGATCTAACTATAGACCAGTCAGTCTCACCTCTGCCTGGCAAGATAATGGAGCAGATCCTCCTGAAGGCCCTACTACAGCACAAGGAAAATAAAGACAAGGTGATTGGTGGTAACCAACATGGTTTCATGAGGGGCAAATTATGCTTAACATCATCTACCTGGACTTGTGCAAAGCTTTTGATACTGTCCCACATGACATACTGATCAAAAATGGATCTGATGGATGGACGATTCACTGGATAAGGATGGTCACACTCAGAGTTGCGGTCAATGGCTTAATATCCAAGAGAAGACTGATGGGTGACAAGTGGTGTTCCTCGGGGATCAGAGCTGGGACCGGTGCTATTTAATATCTTTGTTGGTGACATGAACAGTGGTATCAAGTGCACCCTCAGCAAGTTTGCAGACAACACCAAGCTGAGTGGTGCAGTTGACACACTAGAGGGAAGGGGTGCTCTCCCCTCCCTCTGGACAGGCTTGAGACGTGGGCTCATGCCAACCTCATGAAGTTCAACAAGGAAAAGTGCAAGGTCCTGCACCTTGGTCAGGGCAATCCCAAGCACAAATACAGGCTGGGCAGAGAATGGCTGCCCTGAAGAGAAGGACCTCGGGGTGCTGGTTTATGAAACATTAGCTGGTAATGTGCACTTGCAGCCCAGAAGGCCAACCGTATCCTGGGTTGCATCAAGAGAAGTGTGATTGGCAGGTTAGGGAGGTGATTCTGCCCCTCTACTCTGTTCTCATGAGACCCCACCAGGAGTATTGCATCCAGTTCTATGGCACCCAACACAAGAAGGACATCGAGCTTTTAAAAAAGGTCCAGAGGAGGGCCACAGAGATGATCACTGGGCTGGAGCACCTCCCCTACAGAGGCAGGCTGAAAGAATTGGGGCTTTTCAGCCTGGAGAAGAGAAGGCTCCAGGGGAACCTTAGAGCAGCCTTCTACTACCTAAAGGGTGCCTACAGGAAAGCTGGAGAGGCTTTTTTATAAGGGCATGTAGTAACAGGACAAGGGGATATGGTTTTAAACAGGAAAAGCGTAGATTTAGACTAGATATTAGGAAGAAATTATTTACTGTGAGCGTGATGAGATGCTGGAACAGGTTTCCCAGAGAGGTTGTAAATGCCCCCTCCCAAGAAGCATTCAAAGCCAGGCTGGGTGGGGCTTTGAGCAACCTGTACTAGTGGGAGGTGTCCCTGCCTATAGCAGAGAGGTTAGAACTAGGTGATCTTAAACATCTCTTCCAACCCAAACCATTCTATGATTCTATTACTCTATTTTATTTTTTTTAATTTTAGAACTTTTATTGAGATAATTCTTAAAGTAGAAATCAAGATCTAATTCCTAAATGTGAAAGTAAATTTGTTTGCTCTTAGAAGCCAGGCTTTCTAACATTCTGGGTATGGTGAAAATGCTTATTTTTCACTCATTTAAACCAGAGAATAAAAATGATGATGCCAATACATTCAGCAATGTGCCATCTAAACTTGGCTTATTTGGCCTAAAGCATTTGAAATTAAAATATAAAAACATATTTGAGTTTATTTCTGGTTTTAATATCATCAAAAATCATGCTCTAGTCATTTTTATTGATTTATTAACAAATAATCAATTTCAAATTATATTATGATGCATGGTATATTCAATTAGCTCCACAGAAGGACTAACAAATTTTGTTTTGCATTGTAGCATGGGCTGATTTAACAAAAACTAACAGTATGAATTCATCAGATAGCAGTGCATTTCATTACAAAATAGTCTCTTGAATTTATGCTGTGTGATGCTTTACATGTGATATTCACATTTAGTATGTTGCCATAAATGTTACTTGTACTGTGTGACAAGATCACAGCCATAAGAACGTCTGTGAGTCCCAATCATTCAAAGCTACTTCCAGAATCACTAGGAAGTTTAAGCAATAATCCAAAATGTCCAAACCTTTCCAGGTAGTAAATGTAAGGTGGAAATGCAAGGAAAGTTATATCTCACATTTCTATGCCTCAAATTCCACATCCAGAGAGTGAGCTCACACCTGCTCACTCACAGCTAGGCAGTGCAGAGGGAAGGCAAGGACTGCTGCACCTGTGTCACTGCTGTGAGAAATCAGAAAGAAATGTAGACAATTATCAAACTGCATTTGTAAGTATGTCATCCAATGGTTAGCCCAGAAATTGAAAAGAAAGAATTAACAATATATCAGTAAAACACAAATGTTGACATTGAAAACTGATTAAGGGAGCTTTTCAGTCTACACCCTTCACTCTACATGTAGCATTGACTGTCACAGCCAGAGTGAGCACGGCACTGGCTAATACAAATACAAAAATACAAAACAATACATTTACATTCAAATTTGCAGATTTTGTATGCATTGAATATACTAGTGAAAGTGCTCATTGTTTTTATTGTTCAAGACACATATTAAGGAGCAAGTTGACTTGCATATGGGGAAGTGACTTACAAACTTAGAAGAGCCCACAGGAAGAAGTGAGACTGGTCTATATCATCCTGGTTGATCTTTCACTTTTGTCTAATACTAGGGACCTCCATTCTTCTCTGAGAGTCAGTTGCAAGTTTAGACTCTAAGAAAGTACATCCTATTCACTGTCTCTCAAGTTTCCTCTGAAATTACACTTGTTTGGTTAAGGCTGCAAGGGGCCAATGAAGAACAACATCGACAGTTCACCTTGCTCTTTCATTGATGGTAATATCAAAACTTTTGAAAGCTGAAAGCTTTTGCAGGATAAAGTCAGTCTGATTTACACAGATTTTAGTCCCTATTGTTTACTTTTTATTATTTTTTTCTGATTAACGTATGAAAATATCATCTTTAACAATCTCTGCGTTACAGAGCTCTTTCGAGGTTACAATTAGGCCTATCTTATATCAGTAGCTACTCTGAAGCAGCATTCAAAACTTTAGCCATTTGAACTGCCTGGGCTTTTGCCAATCCGGTAGCTTCCACACTTATTCAGAGTTTGGAGTTCTTTGTAGTTTGTTTTACATGTCAGCAAAAATTGTACAGATATTTCTGAAAATACATTTGGGGAGTTAAAAAAATGTTTCACCAATATTGCCATATTTTGAAACACCTAATTCAAAGAGCAGCTGAGTCTCTTAAAATAAAAAACGGAACAGTTCTGAACTCAAAAATAACCTTTTTTATTGTACTTGAGACAAGCACA
>JACDJE010000104.1:2567188-2647917 GCA_016647715.1 Pavo muticus
CTTCATCTACTATTGGAATTAATCTTACCTAGATATTTCAAATTAATTACATGCAAGGATCAGCTAATATAAAATTGTTTTCATTTGTAATTAAAAATCTCGCTTACATATCAGACTGAATGTACTTATATTTAAATTACTTAAAAGCCAAGGCACAAAGTACTGAACACACAAAAAGTCAGTTTCAGGCTTTCTTTGGTGGTCTTTTGAAGAAAACAACTGGTTGCTAAAAAAAAATAATTAGGCAATTGAAGGCTCAGCTGAAAGCTTCTTCTCATCCTTCAGTCTAGTTTTCTCTCGGTGTATTAGGAAACTTAGGACTCTACTAAAGAGCGCATTGTTAAAAACGGAGGGATTTGCTATAAAATTCAGCCAAGACATCACTCGTGGGGATATAGGAATAAATCAGAACTTTATTTTGTAATGTTTTAGCTTTCTTAAAGAATTATTTTGACAAAAAATAGGAAAGTGCAAAACTGCAAATGATTCACTGGAAACAAAAATAAAGACAAAAGGAGAGATAGAAAAAATAAATAAATCTTCTGGAACATTTGCTCAAAGCTAGACTCTAAATTTCAATACTGAAAATCAGGTAAGGAAGGATATTCTAGTGACTAAATTCAGATCCTGGATTAAGACTTGAGTTAAAAATCTTGCTCCACCACAAAGTACATGTGACAAATTATGGTCTGATTCTCCAAAGATACTCCTTTGCTTAAAGAAGTACCAATACACATTAGCCTTGTGAGTGCCACTGGAATTTGTGAGAGTACGTTTACACTGGTCAAGGTCTTCTGAAAATTTTACCAGTTTGCTTACTGTTGTGGTTTTGTGATTTTTTGTTGTTAGTATTCCACATCAGAACATCGTGTGAACCAGTGGGAGTTAAAGAGTTAATAATGTTCTGGTTCCGTTTACTGCCTTTTGTGGGCATTTTGAGTATCCTGATGGGAGGGGAGGGGTGGCATCCCCGGAGGTCTTGGCACAAGGAGGAAGCGGGGTGGAGCTCCGGACAGGGTCCCAGCGTCTGGCTCTCCCTCTGGCCCGGCTCTGCCGCCTCAGGTCGCCATGGAGAAAAGCACGTGCTTCCCTAGCAGTATTGTGGTTTCCTCGCACTTTGGGTACTCTTGTCTCTCTCATTTTGTTTGATTTGGTTAAATTTAGTAAATTTAGTAAATTACCATTCCTCCTCAGATTGCAAAGTGTATCTGTTTTTGAGCACTCCCTGAGCATACGAACAAGGCCTATTTCAGATGAAAATAAGCTGCCAAACATTTTCCAAGTAGGCACCCGATGCACCCTAAATGCAAGCAGAAACTCAGACTACGGGGCTGTATCCATAGTAAAACTTCATCAGATGTATATAGTACAGACATGAATACGTCTGTGCTGAAGTCATCAGTGCAAACTATTTCACTCCACAGTTATTAGTCCACACTACTTATCACCTTAACATCATGCCAATTTCCAATTGGACTTCATGCCTAACATTTTAGCTGGACCAAAAGTTGTTTTTTGCCTCTAAAATAGCATTAAAAAATAGATGCCTTTCTGTCAGCTGTAAAATGGTTATAAGAGCTGTAGCTCAGAGCATGAAATATTTCTTTGTATGGTTCAAACCTTCAACCCTAACATCCATATTTTTTTCTTCTAAATACAAACCTGTAGGTATAGGCACCAGCCATCCTTTCTACTGAATGTATTCTGATGTACAGAATAACTTAGGAACATTGGGAAAATAGAAGAAGAAAATAGAAGAAACTTATGTTACAGAATCACAGAATCATGGAATCACAAGGTTGGAAAGGACCTGAAAGATCATCTAGTCCAACTGTCCTCCCATTACCCTTGCTACCACAACCTACTAGACCCTATCTCATAGCTCCTCATCCAGACACCTCTTGAACATTGCCAGGGACGGCAACTCCACCACCTCCCTGGGCAGGCCATTCCATTGCCTGACCACTCTCTGAGAGAAAACGTTTTCCTTATGTCTGGAGCAGCCTTTAATTCATGGCAAAGGGCGTTTAGGTTCTTAATTTGCTTCTTGACCTGTTTATGCACTTTATATGAGACATTCACTGAATAAGTAATGCATCAAAAATTATCAGAGTGAGGTTCACAAAGTGGTCTCCCATTTTCAATAAAAGGGAAGTGAGGAAAGTAATGACATCACACCATTTTTGGCTCTTGTTTACTGATCTGGTGAATCTTGAACAGATTTCAGCAATAGCTTGTAATCTAATAGCTGTGTACAACACAATTGTACAGGAGTTAGGAAACTCTTATGGAAGGTCAAGGCTATTTGTTTGAATTCAAGAAGAGGGATTCAAAATTTGGTGTTCCCTATCACAGAGAATGCTTGCAGAGGAGAATCTTGCAGAGTTACTACCATTTTCTTTCCTTCTACTCTGATGAGACAAATTGGGATAGATGCATACCTTCGGAGGAGAGTTCTGGTAAATGAGAGGAAGTTTAAGCCTCAAGAAGAGCAGGCTCTGAGTTTTCTCAGTGTTTCCTATTAGATTTCCTTGTCCTCAGGGAGTGCAGGGTTTTTTGGACTGCCTTTCTATGATGTCTTAAATCTCAGCATATATTTGGAGGTACAAGTACTAGCAACTATTTTGAACTTACAGAATACTGAAACTCCTCCTCCATCCCTCTAACAGAACAGTGATATTGGTAGTCTCTGAAGCACATGGTCATGGAGGTAACTTGAAATTTGCTACTTCACAGCAAGTCACATCTCAGCTTTGAGCCAGGATTCAAACTGAGGCAGAAACAGGGCCCTAGCATTCCTTCTCACTTCCTCCAGATCCACTAGCATTTTCAGTCTAATGCACTAGGGCCCCAAGGTGGGATCACAGCTATCCTCCTTCAGCTTTTTACAAGCAGGAGAGACCTCCTGGTGAAACAGGAGGAGTCTCATCTCCCCAGTGCTGCAGGAGAGGTGGCACCCCATCTGTGAAGATCACAGGATTTGCAGAGTAGTTCAGACAGGACCAGGCCTCATGCAATGCTATGGACAGGAACATGGTAGTACGATGCTGTAATACGGTTTTATTGGTACCAAATAATTTTGGATTCATCTGTACGCTATACTCCCTTGATCCTTGTATAATAGTAATCTGTGGTGGGCACAACAAGAGTAGGAAGATTAATATTTTTAATCTTACCCCTCAATGCTGTCTCTTCATCTCCCAAGGCCTGCATGACATTTCCAAACACGCAATGCCCAGAAGCACTCCAGAAACAGAGGATCTGTTTTTTAAGGATTTGTACCGTGCCTTTCCTTGCCTTTACACCCCTGTTCAAGTAGTGAAAATGCATGCTTTCACTGCCATTTCATTACAAGAAGGAAAACCAGAATTCAGTTCCAGAAGCACATGGTGCCGGGAATTAGGGAGCCAGAGTGGGACCTTTAAACAGACTAATGAAAGGAGCTGTCAGCAAACATCTTCGCAAAACATGCAGGACTGATGAGCACCTCTGGCCCTGTTTAAATGGGGCAGCCCTGGGAGGCTGGGGCTATCTAGAAGATGTGGCAGCTCTTCTCTCACCTACACAATGTGAAATCTTCAAAGAGGCCACAACTAAGTGGATACTGCATACTTAGAGTCTCTTGATTATGAGCTTGGGATACATTTAGGAGGGACAGAGATATCCAGAAACTTAGACTGTGTTGAGAGCCCTGATTTAAACAGTCGTTGTTGACACCACTATAAATCTGTATTTAAATTCCTGGTTGAAAAGTTATTTGATGGCAGCTTTCTTTGAAATCATGTCACACTCACAAGAGCTTGAGTCACTCCTTTGTTAACTCAATGTACTTCCAATTTATTTTTCATCAACTGATACATCTCTAAATATTTCCTTTTAATATAACATCTTAGAATTTACACAGTGAGCTTCCTCATGCTGCACAGCTGAGTGGAAGTACATACTGTGATGATTGCAGCTCATCTGTGATGAAAAATATCTATCATTATATGCTGCATCCCAGTTCTTGTGTACAATTATAATAGCTACACTTTTGTGCAATCAGAGTGCCTTTTATAATTTCCTTGTAGTCAAGAAAAACAATATATATATTCTCTTTTATATATGTACATATGTGTATATATATATATATATCTTTTCAGAAATACTTCTGTTAAGAACTTAATCCTTTTAGAAACTGCCAGACTGCTGAGGAGTGCTCTCTACAAATCCCAGCTTTTTGCCAACTGAGAACCCACAGTATGCGTTAGGCACCCTGAACCTAGAAGAATGAGACCTCAGACTGGTATATTGTTTAAATTGTTTGTTTCTGGTTGGGACACATGCTCTGACAAAGGTCAGACTTAGAAGTGAAGAATCCAAATACGCACATTGAAGCAAATGCGAAAATAAATATGGTAAATAATTGAATTTTGAAACAGAAGTCTTTACTTAATTATACAAATAGACAGAAACATTACTGAAAGAGGAAAGCTGAGAGAGGTAAACCTGAAACCCCACAAGACTGAGTGGAAAAAGAGGACGCTTAGCACCTTAGCCAAAACCCATTGCATGTGCATAACTCTTTACTTTGACTCCAAAATATCTGTGACTCAGTAAGTTGCTGCTTTCCTAATTGGACTTTTTTAATAAAAACACATGTTGGACTACACATGGTCTCCAAAAGAAAATTGCAGGAGTCACACTGTTTTTTCTTGTCTCACAAAAATGCTGTTTTAAATATAAACATATTCAAATGAAAATGAAAAAGCCATTCTTCTCAATTTTTGGGGGGATCCAAAATAATTCAAAATTAAATTGCAAGGTGAGCAACATGAATCTTTTTTTTTTCTTTTCTTTTCTTTTTTGTGGGGATAAAAAGTTTTGTCAAAAAGAAATAAAAATTACATGTAGTTACTAAATCAAAACAGAAAAAATGCTGTTTTGAATCTGGATTGGAATAAAATTTGATGAGCATTCTCTCTTTCTCTCTGTTTCCTCGCCCACAGCATTTAAAGGCAGCAGGGGCATTGTGACAACACAGACAGCTAATTGCAAGGAAATGGATGTCTGATGCCATTAACACTACCCACTTTCTTTGGACATTTAAAATAAAAACAAAACACGCCACTAGGCACACAGTTCTCTCCCTGGGGTGGAGATGAGAGAGCAGCTGAACTACATGTGATAGATGTTAAGTCAAATTGCTTAATGCACTACTGGAGGAAGCTCAGATACACCTAAATGAGGATAGTATTTGAACCTATAAAAAACGGAACAGAATAGTTGCATCCTGCAGAGTGCATGTTAAGCCTTAATTTTAGGAAACAGCTATAAAACACCATGATTTGAACCAACTGAAGTTTGTCATTCAAGTATTTTAAGTAATAAGAAATATCATCTTTGTAGAAAAATGACCAAAAATGAGCCAGTTGTGTCTGGGCCATATGCAGGAAGTTCTCCATATGAATCTGTGCAGGTACAGAGGAATAGAAATAAGCATTTCTGGATATGGAAGGAAAGAGGTGAGGGTGGAAGATGCTGCATAAAAAGTACATGTTTGTCCTAGACCTGAAACTAGAAAAAGGAATGCCTGATGATCACAGGCAATATGAGTACTAGGCAAAATTATACAAAATTATTCTTTATTTCTATGGATACTCACACACAGGCATTGTTCTAACACAGAATCAGGTGAAGAGTAGGAAGAGAAGAAAAAAAATTGTGCAAAATCTTAGAAACTCAACCCTATCTAATGAATGATGGATTTAAACTACTTTAAAAATTCAATGAATTCAATGAATATAGAGCAGCTCTGTTAGGCAGTGTTACAATTACTGAATTTATCACACTAAATTTTGCAGCAATACTAGCTTTCAGTTCCAACTCATATCTTTACTGTAACTTACTTTCTCATTTTACTAGAGTATGCAAGGCTTTAAACACTTATTTTCACACAGTGAAGCCTGAACTTGACTAGATTAAACGGTATCATTTTGATAAATCATTTTCCCTCTACTTTCGTTAAGAAAAACAGCTTGAGCGTGTTATCACAAGAAATCAGCATTAGATGGTATAATACGAAAACACTGAAGATCATATTATGGTTTTGAATGAGTTTTTTTGCCGATAAATTGTATAACTCAACGTTGTCTTACTTAGAGAAAAATTCAGTAGCTACTATATACAATTTGGGCTACAACTTGAATTCACTGAAATCAGTGGGAGATTTTCCTATTAATTTTTGTCACAGCAGGATTTGACCATTAATGCAATAAAACATGAAGTGCAAAAAAATCTCAACTCGAGCCAGTACTAGATTAGCCAGCTGCACTTAATTTGTACCATCTCAAATTTCTGGGCAGAAATGAACACCTACACATCTAGTTATGAAAGATGTATAAAGTTAAAATAGATAATAGTTAAAAGTCTGATCTCATGAGATAATAAATTTCTCTTCAATGTATAAACAAATATTAATAAGTAGCCATTAGTTTATCACAGTGATTATCTAGAAAAATAGTTCATATTCTTATAGCCGAACTTTTTTTCCAGTTTAATGCTGTATTTATATTCTGCCTTTTGTAGCGTATCTCTGAAACGATCTCAGCAGTAAATTGCTTGAGCTTGTCTGTTGATTGCAATGTGAAGAGACTGGTTGGGACAGACGCTGAAGGACTCTATTTATATACCTGTATGTCTAGATTGAATGGACCCGCAGGAAGAACCAGCTCCATCAGAGCTTCTTCTATGACTTCTATCTTGACCTTGAAACCTTTTCTATGGTCCATTACCATCATTTCCGTAAAAAGGAGTTAAAGGCTAGATTATCTTCTATATGCTCTTTTCTATTTTCCTGGGTTTGATAATATATTCCCAGAGCTGGCTTAAAACAGACTAATTATCACACTTAGGTGTGACTCACAGAAAAAGAGTTTGCAATGCACAAGTGAATAGTCATATGCAGCTCCTCACAATACCAGATTGATGTTGTTATTCAAATCAGAAAATGCTGATTACTGAGGTAACAGAGGGAAATAGGTTCCCAACAAAGAATAAAATGAAAGGTCAAACAGCTTAAGGGATCAAAGAAATAAAATATGCAAGATAAGCAGTTTCAGTACTTGTATGACTCTGATCTCAAATCAAGGCTCTTCCATCCACATCCACTCTCAGGTGCAAAGGTAATGAAGGCTTCAGAGACAATGCATTCTATCACCAGAAGCGATAATCAAAATTTCTGTGCTTATGGATGCCATATTTTCAAAATTTATCAAGATGTGGATTTGATTTATAGATGAGTGTTCCCATTTGACTCTTTTCTAAAATTAAAAAAATGTGCACAGGAGCTAATATCTATGTCTCAAGTAATTATATTTTGTGTAAGAGAAAAAAGGATGTTTTTCTCTATTTCAAATTTTTATTGCCATACATATAAATACATTATACATTTAAAATTAATCAGTAAAAGAAGTCTGCCTCATGTCTGATTCTTGTTTATCAATGAAATCAAGTCAAACACCATTTTTAGAATTGTGGTTTTTCGGGTGGACCCACTGTAGATAGAACTGTATAGCTCCATTCTTTGTCTAAGTTAAGTTGTGCACACCCGTTAAATCTTTGGGTGCCAGGCTCTGTTTGGAGACTCAATGAAATTCCCTTTTTTTAACATCCTGTCTAGGACTACTCTGTTCTGTTAGACTCTCAGGTTACAAGACAGCCTTTTGCCTTTAGTACATACTGCTAAATTGTTGGAACTTTCCTCTTTTTCCATTTAATTTCTCCCATGTAGTTTGTTTTATTTGTGCGTAATTTACATGTCTTCTTCATGTGTAATTTACAAAAAAGCAATTTAGGATCTGGTCTTTTATGAGAACTATGAAGCACTTCTGTCTGGTCTTTTATGACAACTATGAAGCACTTCTGTCTTGTCTGTTATGACAACTATGAAGCACTTTTTCTGTCTTTCGTGATATTGCCCAATCACCTAGAGACCTCAGCTAAGATTCTGATTTTTCAGCTTTATTTCCTTACTTTCTCCTCCTGTGCAGGTTGGAAGAAGAGTTTCAACAAAGGTCATTTTTCAAATCTCAGTTAGTAGAAACCCACAAGCTTTCTGATGGAATCGCTCCAGCTTTGTGGAAAGACTCACAAACCATAAGATCTGCCTCGTTTCGTGTCATTCTTTTTGACAATTAGAAGATGAAATAGATATCCTATGTGGTATCAGACAGTGTTTATGGCTATCACATCATTTTAATTTGTATGGAAAGTTGTGTAACTATCACTTTCTGTACTGAAGCAGAGGCTGTGATAGCAAAAGCTATGTTTAATACAGCTCAGTAGATGGAAACATGCTGATTCACCGCCAAAGCTTTGATTCAGAGCAGTATTATGGTTTTAAGGTCAAACCTCAGAGCAAAGGTAAATTCCCCAGTCATTTTTATTTGCCATTCATTAGCTTAGTTTGCAGAGAAGATCTGTCCAACCAGTAAACTAGTTCACTTTGCATGTACTCTAAAAGCAGGGCAGCTATTCAATGAAAAGATTGCCTTCTCATGAGCTTTCAGTGGATTTTTTTAAGCCTAGAGTGACCAGTACCTCCAGTATTTCTTTTCTTGGTAAGTGTTTGTTGTGATCATCCTATGTCAACCAGATTCATTAGTGGTAAAAGCCAATGTAGTATCTCTGGGTTAGACGGGGAAATACCACTATCAACTTTCTTACTGACTGAAGATCTGAATACCAGGAATATCCACATAAATCTCCTGGGCATAATTTATTCAAGATTTAAGAACAGTAAGATTGACTAGCTTGAGTTTGCTTATTACCTGTAGTCTTAATAAATCATGAAAAACTCACTTGCCAAGAAAAAGCTGATAAACAGCACATAATAAGCAAAGCTACCCTCAAAAATTTGGCCTTTAAACTGTGTGTAAACAGGATATGTCTGTACCAATAACTAGAAAGAACGTGGAGTCAAGAACAGCAGCAAAGACAACGTGTTTGGGTCATTGGCACTAGGGTATAACTGATGCCAAATGCAGTTCTATAGCAACAGGAGCCAAGTGTTGCACAGAACTTTTTCAAAATATTTGTGTCATTAGTATGTTTAAGTTTCACATCTTGCTACTAGACATTTTCAGATACTGGTTATGGTAATGTACTTACAAATAGAATATGGGGCTAGATACACAGTTTGACTACAAGTGATAGTATAGAAAATATTTACTTTGCAAATCTTTTGCTGTTCAAAATCCCTACTATAGCTTTGATTCCTTATGTCAAAAGCTAAGACTGCTTGAATTTCTGCAGTTACTTTTGGCTACTCACTGATTTCAATATTTGAAAAGCAAATGTCAGAGACATCTGAATTAATAATTTCTGTAACAGACAACAGTGTTGGTACAGAAAGTACTCTCACATCTGCCCAGACGCAAGTACAAGAAAAAGAACTACAACCTATGTGAAACCATTCACAGTCACTGCTTTGACAAGTGACAGTGCCTTGATTTGCTCATTGATTACATGTGGCAACTGAATAACTGATAGATTTTTGGTATTTTCATACAATTTCTGAGAATTAATGAGTAAGGAGAGGAAAAGAAACGAAGATAAAGAATGGCAAGTAAAACACTCCATCTATTCGGACCTACTGGCATACTTTTAATCACCAAAACTATTCAAATTACTCATTAGAACTTCAAAAAAAAAGTATATAATTGGAGCGTCCTGGGTCAGGTTAGATTGACTCTGCAAAAAGTATTTTATTCTATGTTTTAGTTCTGCCTTCTCCTATAAATTACCTGCAGAAGGAGTTAAACAGTGGTAGTGCTATGCCACAATGGCCTACTTGTCACTTGTTGTCAAGGAAAAAGTTCTCATTGCTGACTTCTGTACTGTTTACCATTAGATAAATAGACATACAAACTTCTGGCTATTCGGACCTTGCAATCTTTTATCCCCGGGAGAAAACCATTGATCTTTTTCATCAGAACATACGTCAAAAACTAGCAGTGAAATACCCATGATTCCTGGTATTCTATTCCCTTGGGCTTTCTGTGTGAAGGGAGAGATTGATTTTTACTTTTTAGGGTGGATTTGCTCTTAAATTAGCCTTTTTTGAAGCATTTCATTCTATAAAGTTGCAGCAATGGAGGAAAGGGAGAACCAGTAATGTTAACTAGATGGAACAAATGGATTTTTTTTTAATCCCTTCCCTATTTTGAGATGAATTCCAAGCAAGTGAAACTTCCTGCATCCAAAAGCTACAGAACGTTAGTTTTAATATTAGGATAATGCTCCCAAACACCCTGTATCTCTGATACCCACCTAACGCACTGAATTAAATCTATCCTGGCAAGGGGAAAAGCCTTTAGCTCCATAGATGCCCAATGAAAGTTGCCACCAGCTGTTGCCCTCAGACTGTCTGGGAGCACACATACATGTACACACACACAGCTGCCATTAGCCTCTGGCCAGCCTCCAAGAAAAGCAAGGCTTGCTCAGCAAAAGGCACAGGAGAATGACTATTCACACATGTTTACAGAAACAACTGTGAGAGGAAGGCATGAGTTTACAGCAGTGTCAAATTACACGAGTAGGCTGTCATACCCCTATGCTACAGTTCTGTTCTGGAAAAGAAAGGGATGATGAAGAATCGGTCCTCATACAGTTTTTTTGCATACATCAGACTGAAAAAAATATATTAAGAAATCCTGCGGACAAAATTTGCTGATTATAGGTCATCTCACTTAAACAAATAATAAAGATTGATTTTAATTAACATCTGAACAAATCAATATCTTTGCTATTACCATCACCTCATCCAAAGACACTAGACTATTTATTCTGTGGTTTTACATCTTTTTCTATTGTGAGGAACCCCAATTTTCTAGATAAAATAAATAAATAAATAAATAAATAAATAAATAAATAAAAAGAAGGTAAAGAAAACCAAAATAAATAATTTCCCTTGTCTCCAATCTGGTAGTATTTTCATGATTCAAAAAAAATCACTTTACATTTAAATCAAGTTTACATGGAACAAATTTTTTCTTAAAAAAATAATAAAATTCTTGACATAAGGAGAAAGTTTTATTGTTACCTTTTCTCAATTTTTTTACTCTATTTCAGATACAAAACAGTTCAGTACATGAAGAGACCTCATCTTTGACCTATACGGCAGCTCTGCACTTCTTAATTAGCTTTCAGCAGTGCAAAACCAAGCAAGTAAGAAATCAACTGATACTACAAATCAGACTGGTATGGGATTGGAGGACAGAGTATGCTTACAGATTAACCTCTTTCTGTTTGAATATGTTTGTCTCTGTATGTGTTTCCCAGGTGTTTTATTGTAAACCTGGTATTGATGGCTCTACTAGCCAAGAATTATCATTGAATTGTAAATGTTTTGGGGTTTTATTTTGTGGATTATGAAATAAATCTAGATTTTTATCTTTCTGTTTATAAGATAGTCTTTAAGTTGCGGGTAATATTCCTTTATGTTTGTGACTGCAATATGCTTGATTGCCTAGCTACTTAGTAGTGCCTGCTGCTGCTAAAGCATGAAGTCTTTTTCTCAGAGTAACTAAAGAATTTAAGGTTATTTACTACAGACGTTTAACAAACACATAATTCACTAATTTAAAAGAGAAAATTAGTTGATAGTTTGACCTCCAACAGAAACCATTTACTTAATGAAAGGTCTTATCACCCTTTGTCAATTTTTGCATTAGGACTGCATTCTCCAAAGTTAATAAATCCTTTATGTAACAGGTTAACTTTAGTGGACCAGCACAGCTGAAAGTAAGAAAGAAAGGAGACAGCAGCTTAAAACTGTTACTTTTAAAATGCTGGCAGCTTTGTCTGCTTCTAAGTTCAATGCTTCCTGTATGCTCATTCAGTGATAAATACCTTCTGCAAGCAGTGCCCATTGAATCTCAACATCACTGGCTCAGCTGTTGAACACAAAAGAGCTGGAGGAGATCCTGCAAAGTCCTTGCAGGTCATTCTATACATAGGGATAGTACTAGGAGGAGATGATAAAGCAAAGTGCGAGACGCAGCTGCCCTTGTAACTGTTGCTGATGGGGAAAAGGACTAGAAAGGGAAGACAATTTCACTGAATTGTGTAGTTGGGCAGAGGTAAGGTGGAGAGTGCAATGGACGCTGCAATGCTTGCACAACTCAATATTAAAACAGTAAGGCTCAGAAAGATTTTTGAATTGGGAGAGACGCATTTCCACATCCCAAAATGTAATGAGTTACTGACACTAGAAGTATGAGGTTTAATGAAAAACATTTTAGAATTCGAGCCTGTCGACATCAGTGCAGATGATCTGGTCTTCTCAAGCATTAAGGAAGAGAAAGGGAAAGAAGAGAAAGGAAGAGAAAGGAAAGGGGGAAAGAAAAAAAAAAAGAAAAGGAAATGGAAAGGGAAAATGAAGAAGAAAAGCAGCTAAGGCCAAAAGATTATAAAGGGTATGTGGCACAATCCAATTTTTGTATTCACTAGTTGAATATCTTGATACTGAATGTTTTTGAAAGGAATGTGAGAGGCCATGAGAAGATAAGCATTATACAGCTAAGAAGAAACACTGAGAAAAAGCAGAAGCAGTATTCATACGGTCTGCGTAAGACCTGAGATTTGCTTCTGAACCCTCAAATTAGCAGTGACTGCAATTCCCATATCAACAGCAAGGACTTCTTGATTTTACTAAGCATAACATTTGTGCTCACATTAATACTGAGGGTTTTGGCTGTTAAAATTAATACTCTGTCCTTGTCTGCACTGGAGAGCTGAAGAGAACTAAGAATCTCACTGTGAAATTTTGTTCAAAATGGATTCCCTTTTAAGGCCAAGAGAAAATTTGACTTCTAAATGACTTGAGGACAGTCATCATCTGTAATTTAAGCTACAGTTTAAACTATAAAATGAAATAGCATTTGGCAGTCTATAAATACAACTGTCATTAAGGCAGCCAGAAAATACTTTAATACTCAAATAATTCTGTCCTCTGAAGTATTATTTACTGTCACCAGGATCATTTATTCTACTACGAAATTATGGAAATTGTTTTAACCTCCACTAACTTGGTCATATGTGTTTGTTTTACATTCTCAAATTTTATGCATACTAGCTTTTTGGTATCCAGCAACAACTACCTGATAAATCGGGTACTGTGGCACTTTTTCAGACATATGCTTTCAACACTATGTTAAAGCAGTTTTGGAATTTGGTAGTATTAGAGGCACAGGCAAATGCCATCTGTAATTCTGCACTCTTAATTGCTGTATTCAAATGCTAACCAGGAATTCAGATGCACCATGCACACTGGCCGGCCAGCTCTGAATGGTTAAAACTAAAATCTCGCAACTTGATAAGCTAATATATGTGTATATACTTATGAGTATATTTTCTGATTTGCAACTTGACAGCCTGTATTAGTCCAGGTTTCACAAAATTGAGGAAATAATTTGTTCAGAACTGGATATGTTAGCTTAGAAAATTGTCTGGCCATGGCAGAGAAAAATGCACATCACATTTATGTATATTTATGCACATTTATGCATACCAACATATCACCGACATTTATGCTATAAATAAAAGATAGCGAAAAGAAACAGGAACTTCTGATGTATGGCTGAAAATTCACCATTAAGTGTTACACCTTTTCGAAACTCCACCTATGCCATAGTAGATCTCATTATGGAAAATTAAGTCCTGAATTGCAAGATTTATACTCTTGCATGTTTAGACTTAAAGCAGTCAGTCATCTAATGGCAGAAATTACTTCCCAGCGGTGAGTGAGTGTCAAAGATTGTAGAATCACAGAATAGTTTGAGTTGAAAGAGACCTTAAAGACCATTTAGCAGCACCTTCTGTGCTGAGGGTGATGTTTTTCTTCTTCTCATCTTTACAGTGCTGAAGAAACTTGCCACAGCTTCCTCCAAGGGCTCGGGGAGGGTCTCAGCACACCAGATGGATTTCCTTCTTGTTTTCCTGCAGGCTCCAATGCAGGAGGACAAGGAGGAAGGCAAGAGAGTGCCTATCAGGTCATTCAGTTTCATCCCAACTAGGAAATTTCAGGATGCATGGGAAACATCCATCCCAGTGACCTCCCATTCAGACACAGCCTGCCTCAGTGCCCCACAGCAAGACTTTTTGTGTTTTGCTTAGTTTGTTCGATATTTCAGAGATTTCATCACAAATGAGGTAAAAGATGATTCAGTAAAGACAAACAGTGTAATAACAGGTACAGGCATGTCAGCTGGTTGTCTTGCAGTTACTTTCATGCAGTTGAAAAGCACCTCACAAAAATGAAGCCAACACAAGAAAATTCTACTTATACAATAAATTCTGCTTGAAATTCAAAATGCGTAATTTGAAGATATAACATTCTTATCTTGAATATGACTAAACATTGGAAATTGCTATAGCCACTTCTAAAAATGTTACACAATTTTTACAGAAAATCCCTGAAGTTTTGCAGTGTCAGACTGACGTTGACTGCCTTGTGAAATATGACTGACTGAAGTGTAAACATCTTGACATTTTGTGGATTTACAACTCCCATAAGTTCTTCAGTCTCAATCACACTTATTACTACATTTTCATAAGTTAATAATGTTATCACATAGGCAGACATAATGTCAACTTTTGTCAATTATAATAAAATTCTGAGCACTGAGATCAGTCTTTCCCACTGGTTAAAAATCTGCCAGGTTTCAAAGCTGTGTAACTTTTAACGTTAACCTATCATTATGCTAGCACTGACTATTAAAATACAAAGCTATACTACAAAAAAAAAAAAAAAAAAAAAAAAAAAAAAAAAAAAAAAAAAAAAAAAAAAAAAAAAAAAAAAAAAAAAAAAAAGGAAAAAAATAAATCCACGAACAACAAAAATCTCAAATAGCTTTTCAAAAGTCTATTGCTAATCCCATGATCTTATCACAAAAGATGCTGCTTCTCTTACAGACACCTAGAGAACCACTATAGGCATATATCCTACATATCCTGCATCAGTGTATCAAAAATGTGGCCACGTGGCCAGTCTGGCAAGGGTGATAAAGTTATATTCAAGTTCAGATGAAGCACATAGGAAGGAAGCAGTAGCTCACATTCAAGCTCTAGGTCTAGGATTTGTGTGCGTGCAAATAGGAATATATGCTAGAAGAGTAGTTGTCGCCTCTGCAGGTCTGTTAAGTACATACTTGTATGAATACCCATGCTTGGGATATAATCCTGTGTTTAGAAAGTATGTGGTGCAGAAGAACTACCATGCTTAGAGATTTTACCCATTTAGCCTTGTGCCTCATGTACAGCAGAGAATGCTTTCAGGAGTGTCATAGCATGTTCCTTCCCAGCTTACTTTCCACAAGTTTAGCAAAACTAGTTAATAAAACTGGATCTATAATTAAGTTTGTATTTTTAACTTGTTTCATGATAGTGATTCATAACTTTTAGAGGAAATGTGACATTGTCGAAAAATTAAAAATGGCACTTCAGATACTTTTCACTACTGATATTGCTGATTAACATACTGGTATTTTAACTAGTAGACTAAAAATTTGTAATTACGTTTGAAATTTCCTTGACTTCAAACAAACAAACGAAAAAAAAGAACAGCAAATATAAAAAAAAAAATTACTTATGTAAACAGTTCTTTTGCTAACTGAATTGGAGGCATGTTATTTTTACCACTCAGCTAACTAAGTGTTATCTATTGGGTGGTTTAGTCTCATTTATATTTTGACCTCTAGAACATAATAATGAATAAATGATGGACACTAATTTTGGTTTACATTCATTTTTTTGTTGTTTTTGTTGTTTTTGTTTTGTTTTTGTTTTGCAACTTGCCTGCTTTACCATTTGAGTTCTCCTATTTTCTGAGAAATTTAAAATAAAGAAAAACATAATTATACTAGATTTTTAATATATTTTATCCCAACAACTCTTCTCCAAGCTGAAGAGTTTCATCCGCTTCAGTATCCCTTGCATATAAGTGTTTCCGTATCTTTTATCATATCTGTTTTCTCTCTCTGTCTTCCCATCCTACTATACCCATTTGAAAGGGCAGTGTTAAACAAATATGTTATTATGCTGCTGTGTTGACTTTGTTCCTCTCTTATTTTTTCCAATATCTTTCCACACTGACTCCCATATCGCCTCCCTTACTTCTTCTTTTACTTTCTTTTCCTTTGCAACCCAGGAAGACTGACAGTATCCAGCGCTGCATCGAAAGAAGGGTGGCCAGCAAGGCAAGAGAGGTGATTTTCCCTGTCTACTTTGCCCTAGTAAAGCCCCACATGAAGCCCTGCATCCAAGTCTGGGATCCCAGACACAAGAAATACATGGAGCTGCTGGAGCAGAAGCAGGCCCAGAAGAGGCCATAAGAATGATCAGAGAGCTGGAGCAACCTATCTATGAGGAAAGGCTGGGATCAGAATAAGAAAGCGGGCAGGAGAAGAAAGGAAACTCATGGCTTGGCAAGGACCTGCTGGTCAGACTAAGGGAAAAGAAGGGATTGTGCTGGCTATGCAAACTAGAGCGTGTCACCTGGGGAAAATACAGGGATGTTGTCTGGACTTGCACAGAGGGGATTAGGAAAGCCAAGGCACAGATGGAACTGAACTTGGTGAGGGATGGTAAAAACAACAAGAAGGGATTCTATAGGTACATCGTCCAGAAGAGGCAGGCCAAAGAGAGCATACCTCTTTTGGTAAATGAGAAAGGAGAACTGGGTACAAAAGATAGGGAGAAGCCTGAGGTACTAAATGAAGTTTTTGCCTCTGTCTTCACTGGCAGCCAGGATTATTATATTTCTCACATCTCTGAAGCTCTCATCCCTGAGCCTCTATGTGGGAACAGGGGGAGTAAATGCCCCCCTGCTGTGAGAGAAGAGAAAGCCCAAGACTACCTCATGAGACTGAACGTATACAAGTCTATGGGGCTGAATGACACGCATCCCACTCCTAAAGGAGCTGGCTGATGCCATTGCTGAGCTGCTCTCCATCATATTTGAAAAGTCATGGCTGTTGGGCAAAGTCCTCGGGGACTGGAAAAAAGGAAACATCACTTCCATTTACAAAAAAGGGAGGAAGGAAGACCCGGGGAACTACAAGCTGGTGACCTCACCTCTTTGCCTGGGAAGGTCATGGATCCTCATGGATCCTCCTACAAGACATGTTAAGGCACATGAGGGATGAACAGGTGATCCAAGACAGCCAGCATGGCTTTACCAAGGTCGTGCCTGACCAGTCTGATGGTCTTCTATGATGGAGTGATTACATAAGTAAGTGGACAAAGGGAAGATGACTGACATCACCTACATGAACTTCTGCAAGGCCTTTGACATGGTCCCACACCATATCTTAGCTCTAAATTGGAGAGGTATGGATTTGAGGGGTGGACTATTTGGTGGATTAGAAATTGGTTGGAAGGCCATAGACAGAGGGTTGTGGTGAATGGCACTATGTCCAGCTGTAGGCCAGTGACTAGCAGTGTCCCCCACGGGTCTGTCTTGGGACCTGTGCTTTTCAACATCTTTATCAGTGATGCAGATGATGGGAATGAGTGCACCCTCAGCAAGTTTGTCGATGACAAATCTCATTGCAATGAGACGTCATTGCAGCCTTCCAGTATTTAAAAGGGGATTATACAAAGGAGGGGAATCAACTTTTTATTCAGGTAGATAGTGATAGGACAAAGGGGAATGGTTTTAATCTCTAGAAGGGAAGGTTTAGAATGGACATCAGGGGGAAGTTCTTCACAGAGAGAGTGGTGAGGTGCTGGAACAGGCTGCCCAGAGAGGCTATGGATGCTCTGCCCCTGTAGGTGTTCAAGATCAGGTTGGGTGGGGCCCTGGGCAACCTAGTCTAGTACCAGATCTGGAGGTTGGTGGCCCTGCCTGTGGCAGGGGGGTTGGAACTTGATGATCCTTGAGGTCCCTTCCAACCCAAGTCATTCTGTGATTCTATAATTCTATGATCATTCAGCCTGGGGAAGGCTCCAGGGAGACTTCATCGTGGCCTTTCAGTACTTCAGGGGAGCTTATAAACAGGAGTGGGATCAGCCATTTACATAGTCTGGTAGTGACTGAACAAGGAGCAATGGTTTTAAAGTAAAAGCGGGGAGATTTTAAGTTAAATGTCACAGGAAATTTTTCACTGAGAGATGGGTTTTACTAGGCTGGCAACGCTGCCCATGGCAGAGGGATTGGAACTAGATGATTATCAAGGTCCCTTCCAACCCAAGCCATTGTACGATTCTAAATGCCCAACACTATATGTATTCTTAAAAGAATGCTTCCACTAGTATAGTATTCTGCAGTATGCCCTTGCCCCAGTCTATAAGTTTTTTCTTATGCACTGAGAAACAAGAACAAGCCATGGAGGAAACATTTTCATGGACTTTATTTCTCATTGAACCGTAGCAGCTCTTCATTCTCAGCTGAGTGATAAAAATAGAAAAAAAAGAATCTCTGTTCCATGTGTTTCTCCTCTTTCATCTGCTCTTCAGGGAATAGTTTTCACAGCTCGAGTGTAAGTGATCTTGTGCTTTTGCTTTTGATAAAAGTTCTCTCCTATTAATATCTTTCTTTTGGATATGCCCATCAGCAGAGGGAAGAGGGCAGACATGTAGAGTGCAACCTGGGAAGCAGTTTTCAGATATCAGGTTTGAAGAGGTTCTCCTCTGCAAGGAATGGTTTAAAACTTGCCATTGCATGTCTATAACCCTACCTCTGTTTGGAGAGAGGAAGAGCCATTTTCTCATCTTTGCTTCTTTCACAGAAAATTAGATGTAAAAGTGATCATTCATGCAATGCAAGAGATGCACTTGCGCTAGACAATCTGCTATACTGGTTTGCAGACTGAGATAGGTAAGTAAAACTCATCCATCTCTAGCAGATCTGCCAAATTCAGGTGTCTTATTTGGGCAGTAGTTACCAAAGATTCTGGTGAGAACATGGGTTTCGAATGAAGTGCAAAGTATTTGATGTTCTTGCAAAGAAGAGTTTATCTGGACTGTAAGGTCAGATTGGCAAAGAAAATAACTTTCTGTGGTAGGTGTTGTTAATAAACTTAGTGTGTTTTTTTGTTGTTTTTTTTTTCTCCCTCCTAAGCATGAGGTAGGGAAGAAAGGGGACCATTTGTATTACATTTATTTGCAATCTAATTTGCCAGGCCAAAGGATAGCCTGAATGATCTAATTCTCAATATACTACAGACTGAGGTGAAGTACAAATCATCTTAAAGGATCCAATAATTCTGTTTCGATTGATCAGCTTTTTAGGCAGTATCCTTCAGTTGAGACTTTTCAGATAAGTAAAGTAAATTAGGTTGAAAATAAAATGCTGGTTTCTGAAATGTGGATTTTGCAATGTATTTTTGATCTGATAGGAGCTTGGTAGCATTTCCTCTATCTGCTTGAGGCCTACTGAGCTGCATATACTGTTCTCTATCAAAGCCCAGTTCTTTGCAGCTCAGTGAATAAAATACTGCAGTTTCTCCCATTGACTGACTGAAATAAAATAATCTATGATGCATGAACAAGTCTAAATGAAATAATAATATCCTTAGCAGTGAAAAACGGATTGGTAATACAGTAATTGAGCAGATTTATTGCCATCTCCTTGAGCTAGCCTGCTGAAACAGCCTGCTATTTTATTTAATCTCATATCAGAGGAATTACTGGCTGGTAATCCATTGTTAAACATCATTTAGAATGATGGATGAAAATGTCAGCTTTTCCAACATAATCAATTCATATCTCATTAGCACATATTATTTATGATTCTCATAATGGGACCTGCAGGGGTCTCCAGGGGGAAATGGAGACCTCAGCTGTTGTTGAAATGAGATGAGATATACTGTAGCTTATGAGTTAATAACTGCATATAAAAAATACTTCCCCGCAGTATTGATTGTCCTTACCATTTTACAAATGAATTGAGTGCCTTGGCTTCCCCTCTTGCTGTGTATGGCAGCTCTTCCTTCTATTCATTTTGTTGCTAATAATTCAGTGAGAAAAATATTAAAGAGCATATGAGAAAGACTGTTTTACAAATAACTTTTAAGACACTGAAGGGGAAAAAAAGAGCCTTTGAACGTAAAGTAATAAGAAACACTTTACTGCTCTGTTGCTGTTTGCTAAGGACTTTGGGCACTTTTTCTCCCCTCAGTCCCTATGAAGACAAATCGACATATTTCTCCAGCTACAGCACAACTGCATTTTAAGGATACTTTCTACCGTATGCTGCCTCAAAGACCAATGAAAAGCAAACCTTGATTCATGGATTTAATGCAGCTGATAGTGCAGCAGTAATCATGGTCACAGTGTCAACTGCTGCCTCAATTAAACTACATTTGAGAATCATTTTATGCTTCAGCTCATAAACATCAATAAAGGAAAATGAGTAATAAATGACTGTCTAGAGTACAAAGGACCAGCTCATATTTCAGATGAAAATGAAGACAAAATGTAGCTTTTATTTGCCTGTGGAATTCCCATTAACTGCATCACTGACAGGAGGGAGTTGGATCAATAGTTGGCTGGCCGCAGAAAACAGTTTCTGGCTGTTCAGCAGCCAATGCAAAAGGAAAACTGTCATATTGTGATCTTTATCAGGTAATCTTCATTACACCAGACCAATGATATATGTATATGCTGGTCAGCTAGGGGCACTTCTAATTCCTGCTTCTATTTGTGGTCTGAGCGCAGTGAGCTCACAAATTATTTGTTTACAGCCATGAAAAACCTTCAATGTTCATCTCTTTTATTCTTTTTATAGGTAATCCATAACTAGGAACTTTCTCTCAAGTCTACTTTATTCACTCAGATTTTTTTCTTAAAGTGCGGTATCAAAACTTATCTTTCTCCTTGCTTAAGAGAAACCTACTAGTAGCTTTTGTGGTTGTTGTTGCTGAAGCTTGACTGAAAGATTTACTGAGTATCCTCCACTAAGCCCTTGGAGGGTTTTTGTGCCTTATTACAAGTATTTCCGGGCTTATTTGAACAAAGGCAACTGCTAGCTGTGAAGGAAAAACGAACACTCTACGAACTGTTAGCTTTCCAGGCAGCAGTATATGTGAAACACAATCATCTTCTATTTTTCTCTACTCCAGACCTTCAGACCGAAGTTATTTTCTGCCTTTGCAGTGCTCTGTAATTCATACAGCTCCATCATAGTGTACGCAAGGTGAGGATATGTACATACAATAACTGTCTCTAGCTCAGTTTGTGCACAGCTCTCAGAATAGTGTGTTTCCAGAGCACAGCTTAGATTTTTAAGAGTCACCACTTGTAAATCTAAAACAGGAGGAAAAAATCACTTCCTCTTCATACAGTGATCATGTAAATTATGAAGCCTGCTCTGAAACTAATGTTTCCTATTTTATTATGTTGGACCACAATGTCAGGGGCAGATATTTGTGGTATGGCACTAGAGGTTCAACCTTTCTGCCAATATTTCATTACATTTTGTTGCCACCCCACAGATGATGGCAGGGAGGAAGTCTGACAAAATGGTGCTTGACATGGAAGTCATGTGTATGAAGCAATGGTGTGTCATTGAATTTCTTCATGCAAATAAACCTGCAACCATTGACATTCATAGAATCATAGAATCACCAGGGTTGGAAAAGACCTCCAAGATCATCCAGTCCAACTGTCCACCTATCACCAATATTTCCCACTGAACAATGGCCCTCAGTACCACATCTAAACATTTCTTGAACGCCTCCAGCGACAGTGACTCCACCACCTCCCTGGGCACCCCATTCCAGTGCCTGAACACTCTCTCAGAGAAGAAGAATTTCCTAACGTCCAACCTGGATCCTTGTGGATTTCTGAAACCTGGACAAACCATCAACTCTTATTGCTACATCACAACACTGACTAAGCTGAAGGCTCAAACTTCCAGAGTTAGGCCAGAGAAGAAGACAGCCTTTCACTTGCAACATGATAATACCAGGCCCCTTACCAGTACAAAGACCATGGAGTACGTTGCCAATCTTGGCTGGACTGTCTTACTACACTCATTTTATAGTCCAGGTTTGGTGCCTTCTGACTTCCATCTGCTTGGGCCAATGAAAAATGAATGCACAAGCAACATTTTCTTAGTAATAATACTGTCATAGCGGCCATGAAACAGTGCGCCACCTCTGCTGGTGCAGATTTTTATCAGCATAGCATGGAGGCTTTTGTTCATCACTAGTGAAAATGCCTTGCTAATGGAGGTGAATATGTAGAAAAACAGTGCTTTGTAGCTGAGAATTTGCTCTATCAAATAGTGTTGTTGTGCTCTTTTTTTTTTTTTTCTGTTGTTTTTTTTTCCCAGTGAAAGAAATAGAAGACATTAAATTTGGAGCAACCTACATACATCATCAAAACCTCCAGCCAAATCTTAAACACTATTTTTTACAATTTTTTCATAGCTTCGTTCTTGTGAAACACCATGTATACTGTTTCTCTGTTTAGTTTACTGTTTGACTCTGATCCTATCAAGATGACTTTCCACTATGGAATCTAATACTAGGTATTTAAAAAAAAAAAAAAATTAAAAAAATGTTTTAAAAGTCTCACAGCTTTTAATGAGATTTGCTTTTAAAACTTTAAATTTAGTTCTTACAAATAAAATGCACTTTAACAATAATATGCAGTGATGTGTAATCTGCAAGGTATTTGCATTTCAGGGTGAGAGCTAAAGCTGACACTTGTACGCATGAAGTGGGCCTCGTTACTGCTCCTAAAAGTTACCCTTTCCCCTTTCTTTCTCTCCCCTTCCTTGGAATCTGTCCTTTATCATCATTCTTCTCGCTTTGTCACCTTCTCAATTTCTGTTCTCCAACCTTTTCTTTCTTCTTCTTCTCTCCTTCCCAGACTGCAGTTGTAATCCTGTCTCCCACCTTTCCTATTACACTTTCCTTCTCCTTCCACTTAATAACGCAGACTGATGATAATAGGAAAATACATACACTGCATATGACTATAGTAGCTATCTAGTAGCACATTTTCCTTCAGCATAATCTCATACCTTTTCAGTCTCCTTGGTTATCTTCTGCTCCTCCGTATCCTGTCTTCTGGATGCTTATCCCAGTAAATCTCTAGTCATATATACCACATATTTACTCTCTCTGACATCTTTATTTGCACTTCTCATCTCTTTCCACAAAGCCTTAACCTCTTCTGTCTCTTCATATCGTGTTCTACTCCTTTTCTATCTCTCCCTTCATGTCTCCCTTCACTGCTTAACTTTCTTCTGCTTTTTATGTCTCCATACACATCACAAATATTTTCTCTAAACCTTGTCACAATCTGATGATTCCTCCATTCCCCCTTGTTTTTCGTGCTGTCTTCTGCTTCCTATTATCTCTCTCTCTCTCTCTTTTTTTTTTTTTTTAAATAACAACAACAACAAACTAGTTTCTCTTTTACTCACTTAGTTTTTCTAGATTGAGGCAGCTGAAAATAATTCAAGGCCTTTACAAGAGGCAGTTTTTTTCCGAGTACAAAGCTAGCAAGGGATTGTGCCGTCTCATCAGACAGCAGTCTGGAGGTGGCAGCTATTGTGAATGGATGGAAGTTTATGAGTTTTGCAGCCACAATTGGAAAAGATGTTCCAGTGATCTCAGAAGACAGCAAAATTCATGAAGCTCACAGCATTCTCAGCAACTTCCACAGTTAACCAGTTTTGCAGAGTGCTCCTCTTGAGAAGCGGCAGTGATCACATTCTGGTCTTCGTATTAAAAAACTCTACGTTCTAGGACATCTGAAGGGGTGTTACATAGGAACTATGAGAATTTGTCCAACTATAAATTATTGAAAAGTTTAAATTTGCAGAAAGCAGATTTTCTCAAATTACTAAAATAATACTATTATAGCCTAAAAAGCTTTCAATTGCAGTGCATTTTAATCTGCTGTACTCCCAGTTTTCCTTAACAGAATGTTGAAAAATGTCAACTCAGCCTGTTATCTGCTTAACACGGAGAATTATGGTGTCAAAGATATACCAGAAGGACTATTTTTCATACATATTTACATTGATAAAAAGACAATATTTTGAACAAAATTCCAGATTAAATAAAGGACAAGAACCCCAAAACATGGATATATTAACGCATTTCTCTGTAGCTAAAGAGAATCATTTAAAATTTAAAATTTAAAAAAATCTTTTTTTTCTTTTTTTTAATACAATATTTTGCTTTCAGTCCAAATATCAGCAATGACTTTCAGAACAAAAATAAAAATGGTGATATGTAGCAACAAGGAAAGACAGTAGTCAGGAAGCAATGTTCATTTCTTTTCTGACTACTCAGTCTCTAAAATGTGCACAAGAAGACTGAGAACAACATGTAGGTATTTGATTCTCGGTTGTCTTTCTCAGAGGAGGGAAAATAGAATTTAAAAAATGTTCTTTCCCACGGAACTGCAGTTCTATGGATTTGTCATTCTCTTCCTCAAAAAAATCCACTGAAATTCTAAGGATTTGTTCACACAGTTGTACCAGCAATGGGACAGATAGTGCTCTGTGCTTATCCAGCCTTTTTCAGCAAGCCTACCACCAGAGCCTATCTGCTGTTCAAATCAGTAAGAGATGTATCAACAAGAAGGGATATAGAGCCTTAGCTTTTCAAGCAATCTGAATTTTTTTCCTAAAATACTCATGTTTTTTTTAAAAAGGAATGTTTTTCATTTCTCTGAATTTGACATTACTGGAAAGACTTCTGAACAACCTGGCATTTTAGTAAAATTGTTCCTGAGTATGTACCAGGATTGGTTTTTGTCAGCCAGTGTGCATGACTTCCAAGAAATAGGGATTTCAACTTCAAAAATTCTGCAAAAACTTTAGTTGGATCCTTTAGTAGAATATTCTTGTACTCATCCAAAGGCAAATGAAAAGAACCAATGGGGCCTGGCTTTCAGAAAGAAAAATCTGGTCTGTACCAAGTGCAGCAAGATCATCAAACCAAAAGTCATTCTGCCATAAGAATGAAAGGTTTTAAATTAGTATAAATTCAAACTAAATGACAATATTAGAAGAACCTCTGAGATTGAGCAGATTGCTGATCTGTCTTATTATGTGTTTTCAATTTTGCCATTAGTGAGTGAGAGTTTTCTGTGTAGGTAACCAAAATACGTTCTTGATAAAAATTTGCATTAAGAAATGGAAGTTACCTTGTTCACTGCTATGAAAGTGGGTGTAAGCTCCAAATTGAGCCACCAGACATTTTTATAGTTTTAAAAGAGTGAACAGTTAGAAACTGAAAAAGTCCTGCTCAGAAATACTAATAATAATGATAAATAAAAGAATGAACTGGGACAGAGACCTCAAGTTTCAGAGGTTGCAATAAGGGATCTGATAAATGCACTGGAATAATCTGTTATTCCTTTGTGGAATGTTCTGTGAATGTTCCTGAAAAAAACTTTTCCTTTGTGAAAACTATTCCTTTGTGAATGTTCTCTGATAAAAACTTCAGGGTATTGGTTTGTTTCATAATTTGCTACATGGCTTAACTACTAATGTTAGGTTCCTACTTTATCATTAAACTTCAGAAATTACAGAAATAAAGGCATGTGCTTTTTCTTTGATAGTAACAGCTGATGCTTTAATTAATTTCTGAAAAATCCGATGGGTGAAAGAAACTTTACAGTTTCTTTCACAGAGCTTTGAGAATACTAAACCATTGCCACAGACACGTTCACTGCACAGCTAAGACACAGCTTAATGGCATTTTAAGGCATTGTTATTATCGTGCAACTTTTATAAATATTTTCCAGGTGGTTGGACATTTTAGTACTATTCCATTAAAATATTATTTTCTACACTAAGATAAACACAAAATATAGCACCATGTATGAACCCACGATATTTTAGTTACAGTGCAGGACAGATATCTTTTTTCTCACTGACTTTATAAATAAACATTCTAAGCAAAAAATACTAAAATATAAATATTTACTTTCCTCTATATAAATTAGTTTCTGGCTTCTCCACCCCTTTTTGCACTTAGTGGATATGCAGTTTGCTATATTGAATGAATGCACAGGTACGTACTGCTTTATGCTAGGAGCTATCAATAGTATGTAGCTAATACATCATATTGAATGAAAGACTTCATAAATCAGTTACACGAGGGATCATACAATGCTTTTAGTGCATTTCCAAAGAGTCATAAAAACTATAAATCAATGTATTTTTGATTAATCAACTCACAATGTCAGCTTTTGGCAATAGTTATCTGTTGTGTCCTTCTAACTGCAGGTGCACTGGAAAGAGGGCAACCATCTGTCACTGGGACAGTTACACAAGAAAGCAGGAGCAAAAACTATTATTCTATTGTCAACATCCAGATGAGTCCCAAAATTTGCTGCAATGGGGCTGATCTTAAGGCATACAACAATCTGACTTACAGTCTGGAATTTGCAGTGAAAATAATGGAATTTTGAATGGTGAAGTAAAAGAGCAGGTAAGCAAGAGTTTACAGAGTACTAAACAAGCACTGAACTGAACACACATTCAAATGTTTCTACCATACCATCATATTCTTCAGATGAATTAAGTGCTGAAGTCAGTAAAATACATTCTGTCTCTCTATGTCATAGTATATAGCTTAAAGGCAGTGGAATCACAGATTTGCCTGTATCTTGCAGTCTACATGTGTGCATTTAGCAAGGAACCATTACAGATTCATTTTTTTTTCCAAAGAAAATGCTGTTGAAGAGTGAAATTCCATGCACATCATAAAAGACATTTGACATCAATATTTAATTTTATTAGTTATACTACAAGTACTCTAGGGAACCTGACGGAGAGCCTTCTTAGTATTGATCAGAATACAGCAATCCCACTGCACACTGTTCAAAATAATATTCAATTACAATTAATTTTTCAATTCACAATAGTTTAAAATTTATCAATAAAAGTTAATAAAGGTGCACGTGGTTGGAACACAGTGGGATTTATCATTCTGAAATGAAAATACTATCTGCAAATTACTATAATCTTTAATTTGCATAATCAATGTTTTTAATTCATTCTATTTGTCTATACAAAATTATAGTAAGAGTATTTTTACCATTCAGTGAAAAATTCAGAATTACCTCTTTCTTGTGTATAATAGTGAAAGTTGAATACTAGAGGTGCTGTGCTTTCTCATTTGCACACAAAAGATTTAAATATAACAGTAATGAACAAATTGCTAATAAAAATTCAATGAATACGTGAGTCAAACCAGCTAACTTTGGGAAAAAAAATAGATCATTCTATCAGCTTTGTTATGTCAGAAGCCTCTAGATATCTTTCTTCTCCTTAGCATATAGTGGGTTCCTCCAGGGTACTCTCAATTTACAAATGTTATTTACAGATTAATTTTTCAGTACTTTACAGCTCAAATAAGAAATAACCTAGGACAAAAGAGTCCATGAATGGATTCTGGTTCAAAATAGATAATAACGTTTATTTTAAAAGTCTTATAACATGAAAAGTAGAAGTAATTACAAATTATTTTGAAAATAATAGCCTAGCTTTTTGAAAAAAATTATTGATACTTCTGTGCAGTATGCAATCCCAGAGCAGCAGATTTAGAGTGCTGCATATAGTAACAGTCACTGGCATTCAGACGTTCAGCACTGGAAACAGTTCTTTTCCTTGTAGAAAATGCAGAGAAACTAATTATTTCTATATTGCTGTCAACAGAAAACTCTTTCAAGACTTATTCTTCCCAACTATTTCAGATAGCTCAGGCAACAGATCAAGTGAGAGAAGAAATTTTGGCAAGAATCAGAAGTTTTTAGATTTCCAGAAAGGAGGACAGTGGAAGTTAAGAGAAAATTATGACTGTGTAAGGCCCATGAAACTTCACTCATGTGATGAAGCCTAATTTATAATATCTGAAAAAGCTACTTCAGAATTTCGGATTCCTGTAGTTAGTAACTTACCAAAATTAAGTAGTCGCATTATTATTATTATTTTTCATTTTATTTAAAAAAGTGTTAAGTTGTAATCTGCAATAACGTAAAGCAAGAGAATGACATATCAGAAATTTTCAAGGACGTAGTCAGATATGGACAGCATTTGACCAGAGGACTACACAAATGAAGAACTATGTCTTAGTAAAATTTGAGACAGGTAGAGGAGATACATTGCCTCATGTATGTGTGAGGATTTAGGCTTACACTTTGTTTTATTATGTTTTCCTCTTCATAACAATCACCTTCTGATAATATAATTTCTAATTCAAAAGACACAAAAATGTGTTGAAAGGGAACAAAACAGTTAAAAACTGCATGTTCCAAATACTTTACGTTATCTTAAAATTGAGTCTAAATTGAATAAAATTATTACCAGAGAATATGAAGGATTCTATTGTTGTTTTAAGAGGGATATCCTCTAAAGGCTCAATAACTAGTTAACAACAGACAAGAAAATGGGCAAATGTACGTGGGAAATTAATAAGGGATGGAAAACCATTAGGAAGAATTTTGGGTTTTTTTTTATGATTATGGTGGGTTTTATGATGTTTGAGGGCTTGGCTCCCTTTTGTCTCCTTCCTTTCCTTCCTTTCCTTTCCTTTTTTTAATTTACCTTATACGAACACACTGAAAGTTTTTCAGAGTGATGTTTTGGATGAAGAATTTTCACAAACTTGCTAAGCAAGTAAAACCCTGACATGCAGGTAAAAATCTGACAGTGCTTTAAAAGGTGCTCATGCATATCTGGGTATAATATAGTGTAGACAAAAGCGCATATCAAGCAGCACAGCGGGGCAAGGATTTCATAGTGCTATTCTTGCTGTGCACTGGGCAGGGACTTTTCATTTCACACATCATCATTCACAGTTTGCGGCAGTGACTCAACACAGTCAGAACATGTCAACAAACAGCAAATATTTCAGTGTGGCTTTCCCTTGGAAAATTAAGGACATGAGATTTTGATTTCAATTACCTTATGTTATACTGGGAAAAGAAGTAGGAAAAGAAAATTGTGTTTTCTGGTTTGGCAACAACCAATCATAACAGAAGCCTGTTCCAAAACCTACTGTCAGCCAGGACAGAAATAAGCATTTAAGGACAGAAAAAGCATACACAATTAGACAGGGAGATGAAAGTTGCTGGCAAGCCCACTCGTTTTCTAATACTCACTAATTCTCTCAGTTTAAAAAATAGTAATAAAAAGCAATTCCTGAACTGACAGCAAAAAGCAGGTTAAATTTTGCCGTTATCACCCAGGACAACGCAAGTGTTGTTTAGAGGAAAAAAATGCAAATGTATGTCAAAAGAAAACCAACACCACTAGTCAGACAAAACACAGCTTGTTTATTCTGAGTCAGAATTGTCTCCCTTTTCATTTCTAATCCATCTCAGTGGATACCTGGTATTTCAGAAAGTGCGAGTTGTTGAAATATGGAAAAATAGCACCAGATCTTTTGCTGTACAAACAGCCTGCCAAAGACAAAGGACACTACATTTTGGTCATGAAAAACAGGAAGAAGCAAAGGCTTAGAGTAAGAAAACTTCTGGCAGAGTCCATACTTGTTACTCTTGTTCTGATATTTCAATTTCTTTTTTACTTTTTTTTTTTTTTTTTTTTTTGGTGACCCATTCATATTTCAATATTTCATCTGGCTGTAGCTGACTCCAGCAATTTTGTGGTTCTTTATGGCATCTTGGATCAGATCCTGGAAGATAGATACAAAACAGGGATAGCAAAAGCACCTTAACATGCAGCATATTCACAAAAACACACATTCTAACCATTTCCAGCTGGAAAGCTGTAGCAACCTAAACACCCCAAAGCCGAAACCCAATGCAAAATTCTGCTTTGTTTGTTTTGATTTCTATAAATGTTAAAAACAATAAAAGAAACCACAACATGCCAATCTCTAGCTTGATTTAAAGCTGAACTCTCTGGAGCCATACTGGAAGAAGAAAGTGAGATTAAGACACCAAAGCACATTAAATGATGATCTCTACAGAGTAAATTATTCTAGGCAGACTTTTCAGATAATTATCAATGACAATTCAAAGAACATTGTTCTTAATTGTGATAACAAATTTCCTTAGAAACATTTCCCAAGTCACCTAATATCTATCACCCACATTTTTCAATCACAAGATCAACAGTAATTAATATTGTAATGGATATTATACAAGGTATTTAGCATTTTGATGTACAACTCCTTTACATGCTGTTTTAAGTTTGAAATTATTTTGTGGAAAATTACAGCTAGCGTTCAGTTTTCAATAGTAATAATTCAATGGATTTTCTTCATGTGCTGATGTGATCTTTCAAAGAATTTCAAATATTATTAATTAATCCATGCCTCCATGGGTAAATACTAAAACAAAAAGTTTGCACATGGTAAGCTTATACCTTTCTAGACAGACAGATCTTGTCATAGCAAATTCAAACTCAGTCACTTCTTGATTGTGTTGCTAGGTTCTAGCCAATAAGCTGATTTCCCTGATCTTTAGCATGAGGAATACTAATGTAACTGGTAAGCTGTTTAGGACTATTCATGATTTAAAATGTACATAAGTCACTCCAAAATGTGCTTCCTATTTCTTTCCATGGAAATGACAGCCAATACAAAGAGCACAATAGCAGCATTTGATACAGCACATTCTCAGCAAAAAAAACCCACTGTTTTTAACATAGTCACCACCATTAGCCATGCATTTTTGTCAGCCATGAACAAGAGCCTGCATGCCGTATTTGTAAAAATCTGCACCGGTGGAGGTGAGCCACTGTCACTGTTGCCACTGCTGAAATGCACCACCCACCGCCTCACTGTGCTCACATCCTCTCTTTGGTCTCCAGAAACATTCAGCAAGCATCAATGAATATCAGTGGGTGCCATTTTTCCTAATAGAGGAATTCAGTGATGCACCTTTGCTTCATACATACTTCCATGTTAGACGCAATTTTGTCAGACTGCCCCTCTGCTGCCATCTGTCACGCGGGAACAAAATGTAACGGAATACTGGTGGAAAGGTTCAACCTCTACTTCCATACCATCAAGATCTTTGACACTGTGAGAAAACATAATAAAACAGGAGGCATTACTTATGGAGCAAACCTTGTATATTTACTGGATATCTTATACAATTAGTTGAAAAATGAAATCTAAAAGGTAATCTATTTTTTACCTTGTTAAAAATCCTAAAACCAACCCCTTTCCTGCAGTCACTGCTTATCCATGAATCTGGTACCTATGTCAACATCGTCAGCTCAGATCAGCCATTTGAAAATGAAAAGCAGGATCATTGTGAAGAAACATCTAGCCGGTGAACAGTCCAGTGGAGCACACAGCTCCTCAAGACACTATTTCAAGTGAAAGAATCTGTCTTAGTAGCTTTGAGCAGAGTTTTAGTTGAATACTACTGCCATTATTTCTTAATTTCACTGAATGTATAAAATATCATGCAATTGGTAACCAACATTTCTAATACAGACGTATTCCTCTACGTGCATCTCCAAGCCAAAGTTTCTCCAAATTGTAAAACAAAGAAACACTTGTGATACAAGGATAGCACGATGTGCTTCTTTCTTCTTCACGGATGAATCCTAAACATTTTCTCAGAAAATACATATTTCTGCAATTCCAAAACATGTCATTTTTCACAGTAGAGAGTTCACTTTATGTGTTGAATATTTTTAGGTCACTTTTTATAGAGCCCTGCTCAGTGCCGCACTACAAGACTTTCCATGTATTTAAAATCTTAAGCAAGCACTCTCTGTAAAGCTCATACCAAGGAATCCCCTTCCTGCTAACAGCTGTGGGTCAGTCACCAAGCAGGAGAAGGGTTACACACGTAAATTTTGCTTATGTGAAGGGACAGTGGGACAAACTCAGTCTTTCAGTCATTCCTTTTTCTCTAGCAAGCTCAAGGATTGATTTTACATTGCCCTTCCTACAAAGGAGAGCAGTATGACTATAAGCATTGATGGGCTGATTTGATAGCACTTCTCAGAGAACTGAGAAATAAACTCATTTGAGAGAAAACTGATTTTTTTACATCATTTATCAGCTTGTTTATTTTAAGCATACGAAGTGGAATTGTTTTATTTTACTGCTTACAAGAAAACAATACTGCAGCCTGATTATTTTTTTTTTTAAGAAAATATCACTTGCTTCACTACTATCTGCGAAAGGTTAACAGTACATTCTGCTCCTTAAAACACCTTGGAGATCTCAGAAAAGCTGAAGTCCTTAGAGATTTGAGATGCTTCCACTTGAAAGTCTATCCAAATAGTGATTAATTACTGGTTATTTCAGCAGTGGAAAAAACTACCTGTAACTTAATAAATGCCTGCTAGTGAAAGACATGTTTTAACATTGGTATTCTGAGCTCACAGTTCACATATACCACGTGCACTTTATTATTATTATAATCACTAGGAAAAATCTTTTTCATTAAATTAAAATACCCTTTTTTTCTTATAATTAAGTCCAGGCTCTATTCATGGCATCCCAAATATTTTCAATTCTATGTGTTATTTTGAATTAGATAGAACAATTCAGTCTAAAATTTGTCTGTTCTGTGTTTCCAGATTTTTGGCAGCTCCTTCTCGACTGTTTTTGCTTCTTGGGTGTTTTTCATTTAAAAAAAAATTGTGAGAATTCCATCCTCATAGCCAGAAACCCTTTTGAGCACAGTTTTCTCTTTTCTAGGTTGATACAATGCTGCCATCATATGGTCCATAATGGGTACAGCCTTTGGCAAGAAGGAAGTTTCTAACCCAGCGCAGCTGCACTAATCATATACTCAATTGCCCAGGCCTTACTATACATACCGATGCATAACAGCTAGGTACGATATCATAAATCTAAAAAGTCTTAGGAGGTGGTGGTATCATCTTTTAAATTCATGACATAATAATTCAATTTACACTGAGTAACTTCATTCTGACAATTAGGTAAGTTAAGGTTATGAAGTCAGAGGGTTATAGACAGATAACATGCACATTTGTCCATACTAAGAACCAGTATGATCATATCTAACATGAATTTTATTAAATATATTTTACCTAGTTTAGTAGACCATCTCATTTAAGTTGTCAAAGCATTACCACCCACAGTTACTTCAAATAGCATGATTTTCATTATTCATAAAATAAATAAATAAAAGATTGATTCAAACTAATCAACACTAAGCACCGCACATGCTATTAATCCTGAATTCATAGGAGGATTCCAGCTGCAAGAAAACTAATAGGAGTCTAGAACAATGACACTTAAATCCCTCTGAAACACCAGAAAAAGTGCACATTAGGCTGTGGGAAATCACGCAATACAGCATTTCTCCAGGAGAAATAATGAAATCTAAAGATATTCTAGGAAATCAGCTCAAATATCATAAACAAGTATTTGCTCAAATGGATCCCATCCCCATATTTATATAAACTAATTACAAAACACATAAAGAGATGGTGAAATATTCCTAGTTTATGCTTCATACCTGATACATTCTCCACTAAAGATACAGTTACCAGAGAAGACCTTGTGCAATCTCACAATTCAAGTAATGAGATAATGATGCTGATAAGAAAACTTTACATTATGTTCATTAATGGATAGGTAAGTTTGCTACATATATTGCTAAATGTACTTCACAGAGAATTACATGTTCTCAACTACTCACAGAAAATTGTCCGATATGAAACAGCACAATGGGTAAAAAAATCTTTATATCTTAAAATAAAATAGCATGCCTTCTATAAACGGCATTCTTCAGTTTTTCATTTCTTATGTCTTTTTGTGGCAGCTGCAGATGAAACTGCAGCATTACCAAAATATTACAGTAATGAATATAGGAAGTTGCGTGATCTGGTTCTCCAAAATTCACCAACATTTCAGATACTTTATATTTTTTTCCTATTTCAAATTAGAAAACAGTTAAAGACTGGGTTGAAAGAGGCATTTTTCTGTGTAACCATTGTTCCAGCAAAGCATGGTAGTAGCAGACATTTCAAACAGTTGTTTGCTGTTTTGAATTTGAAGGAGAAATAATCCTTAGTACTTGGTTATTTTTGAGGAAGCAACTAAGCTGCATTAAGAAAACCTGGAAAAAAAAAATAAAAAGGAAAACTTGTATTAAAAACAAACGATTTCTACTTTACCAGTATACCACCATTTGCTTGTGGTATCAATAACATTAACTTTCACACACATCACTCTGTCTACAAGTTAATGGAAAATGAGAATTGCCCAGCACACCTATTGGAAACTGCAGCCACGAGCGCTGTAATTGAAGATCAAATCACAACCCTAACAAAAATTTCACTCACCTATTCTAATCTGTCAAAAGACTTTTGTCAGCCTCAGAAACACAGACATGTGGAAGGATGGTCCTACTCCGCACCCAAGAATGAGCACAGCAAGACACTTTCAGATGTTAGCAGTTACTCTGTGCATTAGATGCCCAGGCCCATTGTCAAAGTTATTCAGAGGAGATTATGAAGGTGAAGAAATGCCAGTGATTAACTGCTGCTTCCACTTTTTTTGTAATTTCTGTTTTCTCCTCAAAATGTTAGAAGCTTTCACAGACATATCCTTAAATTTTTATTATCTGTGCTTATAGGCACTATAATGCATTCAAAACACTTAAGATAGAATAATGTATTGATCCTTTTTTTTCTACTGTAGACATAACCCATATGAAGATACAATGATAAAGCAGAAGAAATGATCATGGATGTCATACGTCTTATATGCATAACTGAGTAGTGAGTAGGGTCTCAACAGAAAATATATGTGAGCTTGCTCCAGGGCTCATGAACAAAGAAGTGGACTATTAATCACAGTTCATTCCCCCTTTTTTCTTTCTTTCTTTCCTTCTTTTTTTTTTAATTGGATAATTTATTATGACTATTCCTGCCTCAAACAGAGCAGTGAAAATAACATTTTCTTATGTAAATAGACTGGACAGATTATAGAAATGCTTCTACTTACTGATTCTGTGAAGAGAGTTATTTGAATTGTATTATGTAGTGACTGATTTCAAAAATTGAAAATGTACTGGTATGTGTTAAAGCTTAAGCACCATATTTAATAACTACTAAGAGCACAAAATAACTGGACTATATTTCTGGAGGCAGGTGAAACTGGAAGAAGCTGATGATATACTTCCCTAAAGCACCTCCTAAACTTGCCCCTTACTTCCTTTTTCTAAAACAAGTGTTACCTATACCACCAAAGAACATAATTTAAAGCAAGCAAAAAACGTTCAGCCTCACCTACACCTGTGCTCCCATTATGTGGCCCCAAAAATGCAGACACATTCACATCATTCTGTTGCCCAGTACTACATCTTTACATAGTGTGGACCTATATACCAAACACGCTATACTATGAGTGTGGCCTGGAATAGTGAGACAGGGAATAATTTTCCTCAGTCTAGCACCAACTGTTCTTCTATCAGATAAGCCTGGCCGGCAGGTACACTGATAAGTGACTCAGGCCAGGCTCCATTCCTGTCTTCCTACTGTGAGGAGAGATAATAGATCCATTTTATTGTATTTGTTCTGTACATTCTAGCCTTTAATTGCTCCAAAGATGTATGGAAGATCTCACTCTTTCCCACCTTACTCCTCTTTCTCACTCTCTCTCTTACAAATATGCTCTGATCCACTTCCACTTGTCTTGAAACACTCTTATATGTTGGCAGCTTCTTATAGTAACAGCTAATAAAATAATTACTATGTTTTAATCCACCAGATTTTGGTCATGATCACTATGATTTTTTATCATTTTGAGCTATGTAATTTTATTGTGTGGGTTAATACATTTATTTCTATCTGCCTTTAACTGAAGACGTGGAAAACTGTACTTATGTGGATGCACTCACCTTGGAAAAAAAGATCTGAAAAACATCTTTAGCTTTTCTTCCTTGTTATGATGGAAAGCAGACTATACAGATAAATGATTCGTGTTAATTTATAAAACTATTTTGACTACCTGTCTTCATTTGTAAGTCCTTTAACTCATGCAGTTTTCACGTAAGCTGCTCTCCCCGAGTACCACAGCATTACTCACAAAAGCTGCTGCATTCTTACATGTCTTCCCATCTTTATTCTCTCTGTCACTGGTTTTTTGTTTGTTTGTTTGTTTGTTTGTTTTTTGTAGGATTAGGATATCCATAGTGTTAAAAGCTGCTAAGCAAGGATGTGTGGGTGTGTGTGGGTGTGTTTTTATTACAAGCTCCAATCAAGTAAATGCACTTTCCAAGGTTCAGTTCTGTAGTTTAAAATGAGTTTATGTCTATACATATACAATCCCCAGATTGTATATGTATATGTGTATGTATATGTATATGTATGATATTTTCTAATAGCAAGTCTTCATTAGTTTTTAATTGCCTTTGCTGAATGTGTCTACCACTTCTATTTTAGAGGAGTTAGGATTCTTGTAGTTGAAGGAAATTGCAGTACTCAGATTATTTGGCTCCACCTAGCACTGTAAGCAAAGATAGCAACGTTTCTGCTTTGGCACCCTGCGGCATCCACTAACCCAGCAGAGAATTTTTTCTGCACTGTCTCTGCTTTAATGCAACACAATGAACACACAGACCCTCTGCCTTTGACCATTTTTTTCAGAACTCTTTGAAATAATAACTGATGAAAAACAGCACAACTGTGAATTCTACATTTTAAGAGGAAGCTACACATACCTCTGAAGAGTTCTGTATAAGAACACTGGCACCTGTACAGACATGCAGCTTATGTTCCTGAAAATATCCTGAATGTTAATTATACAGTAAATGAAAACATTGCATGATAATATATTTAGAGAGGAATTCAATCCAGGAGATCTTTTTTACATCCAAGCATTTGCGGAAACAGAATGCTGGGTAAATATTGCGTTTCTTTCCCTCTCAACAATGTGGAATACATCTGTTGTCAGGAATAATCTTTAATATGAGAAATTCTTATGGGAATGACAATTGTTTCCAGTCTCCTGGGTATTCAAGGTAAATTTTAAGTACTGTTTTTCTCTTCCTGCCTTTCAGAACCTGTTCTACAATCACCAGATGTTGACAATGGTAACACAATCTTGTTGAGTTTATGAGATGCTTAGAAAATGGTTGTAAGTGTGAGCATTTTAAAGCTTTGACTGTTACTATAGAGATCATGCAAACTAAATCTGTTTCAAATATATATTTTGAGCAGGCCCTGCTGTGGAGCACATCATTCGCATTAATTTATGCAATGAGCCAGCCTCTTTCATTGATAGAGATTATGTATCTGTTAGTATCTGTAAAACTTCAGCAATCTTAAGCTTCCAATAAATACCAGTGTCAATTTTTACACCACAGCTTCCATTTACCAGAAAAGGAAATACATTACCCTTCAGCTGCTGATGCTGCAAACATCAAAAAAGGCTTTTATTCTCCTTACAGTGCAGAAGTGTCTCCCAATATCATTGTTTAAGAACTAAGTTGAAAGTTTTTTCATCTGGCCTGCTCCAACCAGAAAGAGAAAAAATAAGAAATTTTATGGAAGTATTAGCTAGAGACAAACAAGTTATTTCTTGCTTAAATCTTAACATAAATTTACCTCAAGCTCAATGTCCTAATCAGAAATCAGTGAGGAAGAGTGAGAAGTTTAACCATGCTTTCATTTTCTAGTATCTAATTATGATCACTGCTTGTTTTGTTCTTAAATTTAATTAAACACAGCTTATGTAAAGTAAAGAATCCTTACCTGTTTTCTAGCACAAGTTCTTGAAATTTAAAAATCTAATGCATACATATTATTTGATGCCCTTACGATATCTTCTGGAGCTGCTCCTTGCTAGAATGTATACACAGTAAGAGCCCCAGGCAGTGGCAGCATGAATCAAGAAGTCAGATACAAAATGGTGTGACACCAATGTAAAAGGCAAGAGGATTAGAGAATTTTGGTTACAGTACTTTCATATCCTAACCACGTCATTGTTCCTTCATACAAACACCACGTGTCTTTTTCTCACCAACTTACATCATCATTAGCCACAAACACAGCTTTCTTCAGAGTTGGATAAGGCTGCTCAGAGATGGATAAGGCTTTTCAGAGACTGCTCCAACTGCTTTGAATAGCACTGAGCTCCCAGTCTCCCTGGGCAAATCATTTTAGTGTGTAACCTCTATTAACATGAAGAAATTTGAGATTAAACCAGATATAACTTCCCTTGATGCAACTTATGCACATTCTTCATCCCATTGCTGTGTACCCTGGAGAAAAGTCTGGATCCACCTTCTCTAAAACTGCCCAAAAGTTCATGTAAATATCACTAACATCCTCCCTTTCTTGTCTTTCCTGCAGCATGAACAAATTCAGTTCTCCCTGCTCCTACTTCTATGTCATGTGCTCCAGCTCTCTGACTTTTGAGTGGACTTTTCTTTCAGTTTGTCAGTATGCCCCCTTTACTAGTGATGTCCAAAATGGGCTATACTACAAACAAAGCTTTATAAGACATAGATTCTATGATCTATCACAAGGTTGGAAACGACCTGCAAGATCATCTAGTCCAACCGTCCTCCCATTACCATTGCTACCACAAACTACTAAACCATATCTCGTAGCTCCTCATCCAGACGCCTCTTAAACACTGCCAGGTACGGCGACTCCACCACCTCCCTGGGCAGGCCATTCCAGTGCCTGACCACTCTCTGAGAGAAAAAGTTTTTCCTTATGTCTAATCTAAACCTCCTCTGGTACAACTTGCGGCCATTTCCTCGGGTCCTGTGTCTGGCCTGGGAGAAGAGGCCAAACCCCTCCTCATCACAACCTCCCTTCAGGAAGTTGTAGAGTGCAATGAGGTCTCCCCTGAGCCTCCTCTTCTCCAGACTAAACAATCCCAGCTCCCTCAGCCACTTCTCATAAGACTTGTGCTCCAGACCCCTCACCAGCTTCACTGCCCTTCTCTGGACACGTTCCAGGGCCTCAATGTCTTTCTTGTAGTGAGAGTCCCAAAACTGAACACAATACTCGAGGTGCGGCCTCACCAGTGCTGAGTACAGGAGGATGATTACCTCCCTGCTCCTGCTGGCCACACTATTTCTAATGCAGGCCAGGATGCTGTTGGCCCTCTTGGCCACCTGGGCACACTGTCGGCTCATGTTCAGCCAAGCATCAACCAACACCCCCAAGTCCCTTTCCTCTTCACAATCATCCAGTCACTCAGCCCCAAGCCTATAGCGCTGCATAGGCTCATAGAATCATAGAGCATCCCATGTTGGAAGGGTGCTGCAAGGATCATCAAGGCCAATTTCCAGTTCTGCACAGAACTACTCAAAATACAAGCCCTGTGACTGAGAGTGTTGTCCAAACTCTTTTTGAATTCTCACAGCTCGCTGCCACAACCACTCTCCTGGGGAGCCTGTTCTAGTGTCCAACCACCTACTCAACCACCTTTTCCTAATCCCTAACCTGACCCTCCCATGATGCAGCCCCATGCCATTCCCTCAGGTCCTGTTAAACTAAAAGAATTGGGAGTCTTTGTAAAACCCATGTGTTCATAACTGTTCATCTTGTGATTTAGCAAGAGGCTGGGCTAGATGATCTCCTTAGGCATCTTCAAAGTTATCCCAGCCTATGAGTTTCGAACCTGTATTTGATATGACAGTGGAAACTCTAGATCCATTCCTTAACGAAACATCAGTGAAACCTAATTTAGTAGAAATCCATTGTTTGCTTTTTCTTTTTAAAGAAAGACCCATAGGTCCTTTTGCTCTTTTCTGATATCAGAGCATATTCTTGTCCTTTGCTAAGCTAATTCACTTCCAAACTTTGGTTTATGGTGAAATTGTTGCTTTTACACACTAGATAAAAGCTCATTCCCACTTGAATCCCTGCTCACTCCCTAAAAAAAAAAAAAAAAAAAAAAAAAAAAATTCCCTACACAAAACCACAGCAACTTTATCCATGGAATCTTATTCACTTTAATAATGGGATCATCTTGTCCTATTGCTGTTCTCTGGATCACAGAAGTAACTTCATTTCCCACAGTTCTGTGAATGACAGTCATGCCTGTGCCCACACTGTTGTTTCAACAGTGACCATGTCTATGTCTCCTGTCATTTTTTGAATGAAGCCTGTGTTTGTGCTGTGCATTGTTCTCAGACTGGTCAGCACATCCACACTGCTCTCTGGGCTTTCTTCATGCCTGATCCTTTGGAAACTTTGTGGAGAACTCACCTTCCTGGGCTCCTCCTTGTCATTTGCTAGAGAATAAGAATGATCTGGTCCCCCACAATTTCCTTGATAGTGGGCTTGTCTGTGTATCATGTCAGTATCAGGATAATAAACACATCCTGGTGCCGCACTGCTCAGTCTTTGACTTGCCCAAGAAACACCAGAAAATTGTCAAGAGCACGCACTATAAGTCTGTTTAGTGGGATGATGATGATAAATCCTACTGTCAATTGCAAAATCTATAGTAATCTTTTTTGTTTTATATATTTTTATGTAATATATTCTATATTTATATTTTATCTTACTCAAACAAGATATTAGAAAAAAATTCTTTACCATGATCGGGCTCAAATGGTGAGACAGGCATCCTAAAGAGGTAACTGATAACATGTGCCTGTCAGTGTTCAAGGGGCATTTGGATAATGCCCTCAATAATATACTTTAACTTTTGGTTAGTCCTGAAGCGGTCAAGTAGTTGGGCTATATGATCTTTGCAGGACCCTTCCAACTGAAGCATTTTAACATTAATCTCTGTGTGCAGAGACATAACAAGAAAGATCAGCTAATTATAGAGAGAAGGAAATGAAAACTCAGGATAAATTCCACTTCCCCATGTAGACTGGTTACAGTTAAGATATCAATATCATGGAGAGCAAGCAAGGAAAAAGAAAGGAGAAAAAATATAAAAATAGCAATAATTTATAAAAATAATGTTGCAGCTCTCAGCTGGGACAGTTTACTCTCATACGAAACTGCATGAAAAAGAATTAAGAGAATGAAAGAACAAAAGACTGAAAGGATGAAAGAATACAATAGTATTTAAAATATAACTCAAATTTCTGAAGCAAAGCTCTCTTATAAAACAGAAACTGAGAAGGCAGTCTTAAAAGTGGTTTTAAAGATGTCCTGAAAACACTTTACAGGGGAGAAGTGGAAGTCTGTATGGCTATATTTAGTGTAGTACCTCTGGCAAGAGCTACAATAAACTACATATATTCATAGCTGCATGATGGGAGGTTGTCTACAAAGGCAGAAAACAAGGTGGATGGAGGGGGTGGGAGGGGAGGAGGAGGAATCAAATAATGGAAGAAAAATGTGTTATCAGAGAAAGTGCTACCAAAGCTTACAGGAAGAATCTGTGAGTGTTCCAGCATAGGTCTACTAAGACTAGAAAAGGATACTTTTCCAAGAACAGAGCTGAAATTGAAAAGTACAGTAACACTTAGACATAGCTTAGATTTGAGTAAATCCAGGAGCTCCTGGCAAAAAATGACTGGCTTACAAAGGGGCACTGAATAGTACAGAGAAACTGCTTCAAACCTTAGTGAAATCTGGCAAGGGAAGATTAAATGTTAAGAAAGGGAAAATTGTTGTGTAAATCTTTACTGCTTTTGCCTTTCCCTTTGCATGCTATGTACATTTGGGTAAATGAATAAATAATGCTTTATTTTGAAGAAGCTGTATTTGACTCCTTTGAGTCAGCCACTGTCACAAGCTCTCAGACTAAAAGGGCCTGCAGGTGACAAATGAAGCTGAACCTGTACTGTGCTTGCTGTGGAAGTGGGTCTCAAGGGTTGTGGATGTCAGGAGGGTGACTTAAAGAGATGGATTCTTACACTGGGAAAAATGATGTCCAAAGTACCACTCACGTCTCAGATCCCCAGAGGTGCCCTGGACCCACAGAGCCACAGTCAGGCTTATGTTCAGTGCCCCTTTAAGAAGGTTCTCTGGTCAAACCTGTCAGATGTAGGCTCAGCAATCCATGAGGAAACAGCCTTTTTCAAATGGTTATGGTTACAGTATTTGTAACTCGGGTTTGCCTTTAGAAATATACACCCCCTAAGGAAGTTTCCACTCGTTATCCTCAGACAGGGCACTATCTATAGAGGTTAATGAGCAAGAGGGAACTGTAACTAACCAATATCCTGCCTTGCCAGGCAGTGGCACCAGCATAATACTGCTCTGGAAAACAGAAAATTCAGGTGGAAAAGTAATCCAAGTTCACATTGTTACACTCAGGTTCCAAAAAGTCCTTCCCTTTCTTAGTACTACTGAAAGAAAACAGCTACAGAAAGCTGTTTTTGGTGAGGGATCCAGCTGTTGGGTTAAACATAATCTCAATAAAAGATAAAGAAAGTGTAGCAGGTTCCAAAGGAAGAAATCTGATAAAATTAAAGTGTAATAGACACTTCAAACTGTGTGATCTGACCTAATAAGTTATTAATAGGGAACCATTACTCCTCATACATTTTTTATGAGGAAGGCATTGCCTTTTTGTCAAGATTAGTGGATTATAAAATATTTGTGCTACACAATATAAATGACCCTACCTATTAATAAGTCTCTGGAAAGATATGCTTAAATTAAATTACATTAAGAAGAAAAGTGTCAACTGAAAATTAGGCATAATTAATGGGAACGCATAAATAAACCAGAGATAGAGGGAAAAGGACATTCTCTCCATTGATCATTTTGAAGATTAATTGCTGATATGCTCTAATGACATACCAACTATTACTGTTTTTATAAGGACCATTTCACAGAAGATGAAATCCTTGTAACTATGAATATGTACTGCAATTTATTGCCACAAGATAATTACACCGATCACATACCTCTAATTAGTCAGTATAATTTTGAAGGCTAAAAGATACAGCTTGAAATGTAATATACAACAAAGGCTCATTTAATTCTTCCAGTAAAACAGTTGGATTTATTATTTTTTTATTTATTTTGCTGATATGCAAATACTCAGCATTCCCTGCCTGTTTACAGTACAGTGGCCTGGGACAAAGTGAAAGTGAGGAGGTGGGCAACATTGCTGTTAATTTTCCAAAGTTTGGAGCTAGAGATCTATTCACAACAGTAATACCCTGGAGATGCAGATGCAGATGTGAACATCTCGTTCACGTAATATACAGAGCGAATAGAGTTAGGCAGCGAATAAGTCCTCCAGTCTTCTCCTTTTGCCAGCATATATAAGTTTTCCTTTGATAACACAGCACTGCCTAAAATGTGTTCAGCTACATTCTGGTTTACACAGACTTACAGAAATTTCAAAGGCTTTCACTATAAAACAGGAATGTAAATAGGGAGCTTTACTGCTGAATATTTTAAACAATATGTTATAGATAACAAATGGGATTTTTTTTTTCACTAAGTGTTCAAAATAATACCAAAAAAAAAAAAAACAACCCACCAAAAAAAACCCTTTTGCTAGGCAGAAGAAAAGAGGATCGATTCATTAGAAATAATCCACCTGAAACAAAACACCTTACTCTAAACCCTAAAAACCTTATCTACTCTTTGACACTGTTGTAACAAACACTTCCAAAGTACCGTGCCAACATTGCTCATGTGTTCAGTGGATTTTAATTAGAGTTCTGAGAGCCTGGGAAAACTGGCCAAGCAAGCAAGCTTGCTCTTTTCAAATGGCAGCACAAGTGTCCTTTTACCCACCTCCCAATCATAGCATATGTTTAATTAAAACTGGTGTAAATAATGGAGACAGAAAAGTCTCCTTCCCACAAATTAGTGAGGAAAACATGATTAAGAAGGTACTCAGCAAGATGAAGAAAGCAATCCATGCTGTTCCTTAGTTCCTCTGAACTGAATATCTGTGGATAGGTCTTGGGGATCCATTCCTCATGAACAGTATGAATGGCTTTAATGTATTAGTTTCTAAATGCATTAGAGAAAGCAGGGATATTTAAGTATGATTAGCATCAGGAAAACTACAGCAGATAAAGGCACAGAAAGAGATAGAGAGAGAATTCTACATTTGGAGTTGCAGTTGCCCCAAATATTTGTCAGATAATACTTACTGTCCTAATTTAGTGCAAGAGAATATCTAGTTATCCACCACATTTACTAAAGCAAATCAGTTCTGTCTCTCCAGCTGAGTTAGCAGGACCACATCTTGAGGACAAAGCAAGCAGTCCAGGGACACGTGAATTTTCTACCTGCACTTACTCCCTCTTTACCCTGCTCTTGGATCTACCTGAGCTGTGGGAATAAAATCCACAACAATTAGCGGAAGAGAGAAGAGATCCAGCCATAAGCAAATGCAGGAAACAAGTAAGAAAAACCTTGGATTTGTTGTGTTCTGATCACTCCAGTCAGGAAATTCAAGCTCATTTGGGAGAGAGGTAAGATAAACTGGTTCACAGGATAGAAACACAACAATGAACAGAACAAGTATGAGAGACAAATGAAAATTAAAAGCAAAGTGAGGAAAAAAAACGAAAAGGTGTTCGGTAAGAAAGACTATATAAGAAGGAAATATGAACTACAAAATGTAGAATGAAGGCTAACAGTCAGGAGAGTGACCACAACCCCCATCCTATAGTTGACTCTGATGCCTATTTATTGCAGTGAAGTTGAAGATCAAAAGTATCAGTTAAAAAAATAGAACTTTCTCACACGGGATTTCAGCTGTATCTGAATCTGAGGAGCCATTAACAGTGCTGTCTAAAATTGTCATATTTCTTGTGAAAGTAGAAATAAGGAAAAGTCCAGGATATAGATCGCATTCATTTTTGACAGATGTAGTGATCTATATAATGACAAAAATAAGTGTTCCAGAGAAAAGAATAAATAACAAAATAAATTATGGAAGATCCTGAAAGTTTATGAGATACTTTCAGAGGCTCTTTAACTAGTTTTCCTGATGCTTCCTCCTGCTAACTCAGACTACAGTACATATCTGAGAGTTGGGGTCAGCAGGGTTACTAAAGAACATTTCCAATTTCTCTAGAAGTTCGACAGATGTTGAATACTGGTGGCTAAACGTTAAATAACTTTGTTCTGAGTTACTGTGAAAATGAAGAGAAAATTCAGGACGAGAGGAGAGGAGAGGAGAGGAGAGGAACAGGAGAGGAAGAGGAGAGGAGAGGAAGAGGAGAGGAAGAGGAGAGGAGAGGAGAGGAGAGGAGAGGAGAGGAGAGGAGAGGAGAGGAGAGGAGAGGAGAGGAGAGGAGAGGAGAGGAGAGGAGAGGAGAGGAGACTTTCTGCAGAATCTTAAAATTCTCTCTTCTTCAGGCTCCAGTGCAATAATAAAATAAAATAAAATAAAATAAAATAAAATAAAATAAAATAAAATAAAATAAAATAAAATAGGGGGTTGGGAGGGAGGCACATTAAAGCTTGAGAGAAAGTCTGTCACTTGCAACTGGTATGCCTACTAGAGAAAAAGTAACAACCAGCATAGGAAGCAAACATTTCAAGCCATTTTTTGTATTAGCACATGAAAGATTACTCATGCTACAGGGTTTGGGATTACTATTGTTTTATTATTTTTTTTTCTCATGCTTATTGATATAGATCCATATTTGCAACATCTGTACTTTGTATGGAAGTTTTATAGAAATATTAATTTGGATTTCTGATAAAATCAACATCTATTTTTTACACTTGAAGGAAAGCTGTTTGTTATTTGTGCTTTCAGCTACAAGTATGTTTCTTTTTACTCTTACAAACTTAAAGTACCTGCCAATATTTCCACAGTTTTTGTACTTCTCTCTGCTGTCAAGGTCTCCTGTCCTCATGATGCCACCAGCTCCCCTCCTCCAGAACCTCAGACTCAGCAGCATTCAGAACAAAGACCCACAATTGCAAGTGTTGCCTTCCGGAAGAAATAGCATAAGGAAGGGAGATTGCTCTAGACTACGTTGTCCTCGTAAACCACATGATGCATTCAGAGAATTAAATTTTCAACAAGTCATTTACTGATAGCTGCTCTATGAGTACTACTCTACCAGCTTAAGTTTCTTGTGGTTCCACAGGCATTTATAGGACAAGACACTGTTACGGAAAGATGCTACCTGGAAGCATTTCTGTTTGTCTCTGCCTGCCAAAGTTTTTTCTAATCAAATAAGGTCAGAGTGAACAAAAACGAAAACAGAAATAAAACAAAAATTTAATAAATGTGACCTTTATTCTCAATGGAAATTATGGAATAGCAACAGTCCTTATTGAGGAGGAAGGTAGGGGTGGTGATTAACACAAGAGCATTCACTATTGATGGGCAGCAGGTGTAAATGAAACTGCAGCAGCTCAGTGCTGCGGGATTTTAGAGTACATTTGTCACTGACTAGGTTTTTTGAGATCATTATCATTTCTCTAAAGTGAATACTCTTCAGTGGAACATTTCTTGCAATGGAATATATTTACCATGCAAGTATAATAAGGTGGTAAATGTTCCACCAGGAGGTAATATTATTATCATTTTCCTTTCCGGAGATATCAAGGTTTACTTTTCCCTACCTCTTTTTTTCCTCAGGGGTTGGAAGACAACAACAAAAGTAGTAGTAAATAATCACAACAAGAACAGAGGTCCCAGCTCATTGGAGATATTAGATCTCTGCAATTTTAGCTACATCTGTGCACTCATTCAGATATAGCTCAAATATTTATGTTTTCTCATTTTTATTCTAGCACAGATAAGCTATTTTTATCATCCAGCCCCTACTTTTAGTTATAAATGTTTTTTTTTCATGTCTATCATATAATAAATATACATTTGTGCACAGGTTTTTTTTTGTTTGTTTTTTGTTTTTTTTTTTTAATCTTCCTTGTCTTTAAAGCTTTGAGTCTCAAATTGGGTTAATTATTACTTTGTGAAACTTGGTACCAAGTCTCAGTGTTCTAGTAATATGAGCCAAGGTAATGAGCTTTTGTGTTTACAGCTAATCACTAAATTTTCTTTCCATTCCTGAGACCCCAGGCAAAAGCAACACTGAGCCAGCAGTACGGGCTCTATGACAAGAAGCCATTTACCTAGCTCTCGGCGATCTTTTGTTTGGCTTATTAAACATATTGTAGAATATCTTCTCATACTGAATTATATTATTTTCTCTTACTCCTTCCACGTGTTTTTCTGCATTTGTTCTGCAACTGTATCTTCTGTTATAGTAATTCCTCCACATTATATTCAGAATTTTAGGAGACTTGAAGTAGTTTCTTTTGCAGAAGCCTACTTCAAACATCAGTATCATTTTTTGTTGTTGTTTTCATTTTCTTTTATTGGTTTGAGAACTTGGGTAACCAGAGGAATCAAACAAGTCATCAGGAGTTCAAACAAATTTAGGGAAACTACCAAGCAGACTGAGATTTATATGTTGTATATGGAGATTTTGTGGGAAGAACAAAAAAAAGACAGGGTAAGACAACTTCATTTGGAACACCAGATGTAATTAAAACCAGGAAGATTACATCACTTTGTATTGCCTGCTGAGTGTAAGAAATTGCTAAGTATCAATTTTAAAAGTTATACAGTACTCAGATTTACGGAATAATCCTTTTGAAGATAACCAAATAAACCACATGAAACAAGATGTGGCAGAGTGCTATAAAGAATGTCTCTGTTGAATCATCCTAAAGTGATTTCCATGATTCCTAGGTGAAACTGAAGTAAAATTCTCTATTTTCAACAGACAAATAATTGAAAATATCATATTGCTTTCTATCCCATAAATATCCATAGCTTCATGCAGCACAAATTGGCAGAGAACCATTCCAGTTATTGGAATTTGCATCAGACAAAGCTTTTGTTAACTGCACAATTCTGATCCTGCCTTAGCCTGTGACTGAACCATTAGTAAAAAATTCACCTTACTTAATATATCATTAAAATACGCTCAGATAACAACATAAGAAACAAACTATTGGTAAAGGATAGAAAGATTCTGCTTAGGAAGGAGACAGTGGGTAGCATCACTAATATCTGGAAGAAGCACACTAGCAAGACATACACGAACTTGGTGTCATTGAGTTCCTTGATCCCTTTGTTATCTGCAATGGTTCTTCTTTATAGCTGAATACCATGCCAAGGGACGATTACATCCTGTCTTGATCCCATCAGAAGTGAAAACTGAATGACTTTATGACATCTATAAAATTGTGAAATGTCTTCTACTTACTCACACAAAAGATGCTATTTGATCAGACTGATTTTGCTCTGTAAGATATCTGCCAATGAATGGACAGAAGACAGGATTACAATTTTACCAATTATTAAGCATTAACAGGAAGTTCACTTGATTAGAAATGAGAGTCCTTCATTATACATGACCATTACAGTTTATAGAGGGTTTTTTAGTTTCTTTGTTCAACTTGATTTCTTTGGCAGTGTAATACAAATGAGTACTCAACTGCTCCATGACAGTTACCTTCTTTCCCAGTCATTTCCCTGGCCTGACCTTGACCTACAGATAGACTTTGGCATTTAGTGAGAATGTGGTTTGTGGTAGCAGTAACCGCAGAACAGGATCTTCCCAGTGGCTTCAAGCCAGAGTGCTACTCACTGGCTAATGGTTAGAATGGAAGGATAACAGATATGGGTAAAAAATCTGAGATTTTGCATTTCTGTTACTTTCAAATAAGAAAAAAATCTGCACTAGAAGTACTTTGATCTTGCAAACTGTCTTTGATTCTGCAAAACATGCCAACTGTATTCAAATGTTTTTGTCCATACATCTGACATCTACTAATATCTCAGTTGTGTAAATATAGAAAAGCCTCCACCTAGAACAAGTTCAATCATAAATTCATATTTTTGTTTTCCCCAACATTATTCTATTTCAAAAAACTCTTTATGCAAAGCAGGGAGGCAAATTCATAGGTTCAATCATAGACATGTAGGTCACTCTGAAAGTAATACCTCTGATTTGTTTCCATGTAAATGATACATGATACAAAGAGCACTATTCGATAGAACACATTCTCAGCAAATATCACTATTTTTCAACATAGTCACTGCCATTAGCTATGCATTTTTGCCCACTATGAACAAGAGCCTGCAAGCCACACTCATAAAAATCTGCACCAGCAAAAGTGACCCACTGTCACTTCGCTGCTGCTGAAATACACCATCCACTGCTTCACTGCGCTCACATTCACTGTTTGGTCTCCATAAATGTTCAGCAAGGTCAATGGCTGCAGTCTTTTCACATGGAAGAATTCAGTGACACACCATTTCTTCATCTGCACCTCCACGTCAGATGCCATTTTGCCAGTCTGCCCCTCTGCTGCCATCTGTCGCATGGCAACAAAATGTACAAACTGTTGGTGGAATGATTCAGCCTTTACTGTCGTACCACCAACATCCACCTCTGATGTTGTAGTCCAACATAAATAGGATAAAATAGGAGGTGTTACAGTTGGAGCAGCCCTCATACAATTCCACAATTTACTGTGGTAAGTTGAGTCATAAAGCAAAAATCAAAGAGAGACTGATCAGTGTAAGGCAGCTTTTCTTCTCACAAGCCAGTGAAGCAAAGTATGTAATCAGTTACATCCAAAATATACCCTTCACTCTGCATGATCCCTTTTGTAATTTTCAGTGTGAGAACAGGCTCTGTAACATGTGACCATTTTAAACACACAAGCATCAGTTTTTGAAATGCTGGCGGAACTTGATACTTGTGGTAAGCTTCTGGTGTGAGAACATAGTAAACACTTCTCACATCAAAAAATGATGAACAGAAAATAACTTTCAATTAAAATAGTCTTATAACTGCATAGCTGTGTGATTCCCATCCCTGGCCTTAGTCAAATGAAGTCCATCACTGTTTTAATACTCTGAAATCACTTATGAAAAAATTGTCATGATAAAACACGAGTCTCCCTGGAAGAGCTGGTGAAGACCATTTGCCTGTTCTCACTCATTACATGAGTACAGTGGAGACATAAAGTCAGAAGAAAAGTCTGATTTTGAAATGAAACTTAGAGGAAACTTGCAGTTATTCAAGAAAACATCCAGCAGAATGTCATGCTTTCCACTTACACATTCACATGGAATGCAAATGACATTCTGGATGTTCACTTCATCAGTATCATTTTGATTTACTGTCTTTTCCACATGCAAGTCACTATGTGCTGGAACTTCTTTTTGTTAAATGAGTTTAAAATGTTGGTAATTCTGCACTCACTTCTCAGAAATTTAGCTTATTTATTTTCTGTTTACCTTTCTGTTCTTTTTGTATGTGGCAAATACAACAATTTTTAGACTTATAAAATATATGTAGGCTGCTATTATACAGTAAATACAATAAAATTTAAACAGAACATATGGTAAAATAATAGACGAATGTTTATTTTATTTCTCTACAAATCCTACTATTTTTGAACTACTACCGCTCTCTGTAATTAAAACCAAAATAATCAATCCAGTATGTGACAGCATCTTCCTTTCACAGAAGATGTGCCCAATCTGAAGCTACCAACTTTATGACTGGTATACCCACTCAAAACAAGATTAATTCCCCTTAGTGATATATAACTGCACTAATTTTTAACTGTAAAATATTTTGAATTGATTTTCTAAGTATTGACATAGTGATAAAAAGTCAAATTACCTCCAGGACACAGAAAAAGACTTTGATTAAATATTTTTGAAGGATTTTCATATACTTAAGAAGTTGTTCTTAGGCATTTTCTTTACCCATTATGCAAATATGTCAACTTATTAATAATTCAAAATAGGCAATACATTAATAATTAGGATCCCCCATTACAAATCTGACCTTTAATTGAATTCTATAGAAAGAGACTGTGAAAAATGAGCCTCTTGATTTATGCTAAGAATAAAGGTTAAAAAGCGTTTTCCTAGTAGATCTAATTTTTATCATCATTGCCTAAGCAGAAACATTGAGATAAGAAACTTTTTTCTCAGTTCAAATTGTTTTTTTGGAAAGGTTGTTTCTAACAAAAAAAGTTTAAAGATATTTATTTATATGTGCAGTGAATGAACTGTGACACTTAACAAGCGACATAGCAATCAGATACCTCAAATGTCTGAAAAAAGTCAACCACTTTCCTTCATTTCTCTTTGCCAAATGATCCATGAGCTTCATATTTACATAATTCTTCATGCTTAACTAATTGCTCTTCATAATTCTGTTTGTTAACTTCGTCATAATGTTTAAAGGTAAAAACATTCAGTGACTATATAAAAGAATGATTACTTCCAGCTGTAGAAGAACTGACAATTAAATTGCTGCAGACTGTTGTGATGCTGCAAGGACACTGCTGTTGTGATTATTTGCCCCTCTATTCTCAGACTTTCCTGGAAAAGTTGTGCTTGCAATGCAATTTTAACTTGGAAGACATTTATTTATTGTGAATCTCAAGTAAAAGCATAATTTAGATGTATCTGAATACATGTAAGAAAATGGAAGATAAATGGGGAAAATACCTAAAAACACAACAGAGAATGAGAGAGGATTTATTCTCCTAAAACTGCTGGAAGAACACTTTACTTTTATATATTAAAAAAAAAAAGAGTACTACTTGGGAAAAACCCGCTACACATCATCATTACAGTTGGAATACATCAAACATGAATGCATACAGAGAATCCTTGCATGAAAGCTGCTGTAACATGATGCAAGTTTGGACTTCGTATTTCATTTTGTACAGATCTGAAGTCCAACAAATACTTCAAGGCCAAGAAGAAATGGTTACATTCCGGCTGGTCACTGAAGAGTACCATTTGGAACGGTAATGTACAGCAGAATTAGTTCTTGCTGTATGTTACCCCATTGGCACAATGCCCTTTAAAAAGTGCCGCCACTGAAAAACTACAAATGTACAGAATGAACAGGCACGATCCATATGAACAGATGAAATAGCTTTGTAAGAAACTTATGTTTTTAATTTAATTAAAGGATCGCATCTCCTCCATTCCTAAAAGGGATGTGAATAACTGAATGTCACTCAGCTCTCACACATCTCGAGCTGGAAACCTCAAAACCCACAATCAACTTTCAGCCAACTGTAAACCCTTAATATTAACTTTCCCAAGCCACCAATCTGTATATACACCAGCCTTGATGATGCAGAGCAGTAACATCACAGGACTGTGTCAGTCCATCAAGTAGAGTGTAAAGCAATCACAAATGTCTGAATTTTCATAATAGAAATTCAAAACCAACCTGAGCAACACTGTCATTGATTTAACCCAGAAGTACTTACAAACAACAGTGACAAGGTTTTATTAGAATTAGAATATCTCTGTTGGGTTAGACCTTCCAAGACCAAGTCCAACTGCTTGTCTACCTCAGGGCTGATCAAAAGTTAAAGTGCATTAATGAGAGCATTGTTCAAATGTCACTTGAACACTGACAGGCATGAGACTTTACCTCTCTATGAATCCTCTCCCAGAGTATGACCATTCTTATGGCACAGAAATGTTTCCCAGTGCTCAACCTGACCCTCCCCTGGCAGCTCTGTGCCATTCCCTCCTTGCCATCAGTGACCAGGAGCAGAGCCCAGCACCTGCCTCTGCTCCCCCACCTGAGGGAGAACCAGAGAGCAATGAGGTTGCCTCAGCCTCCTCTTCTGCAGACTGCGCAGCCCAAGTGTTCTCAGTCTCTCGTCACAGAACATGTCTGCCAGCCCTATTACCACTTCTGGTGCCTCCTCTGGATGCTTTCAAGGACCTTAACACTCTTTTTATATTGTGGAGCCCAGAAACACACAGAATATTCAAGGTGAGGCCATACCATTGCTAAACATAGACAGAGGATCTCCTGTTATGACCAGCTGGCTGTTCTGTGTTTAATGCTCCCCACAATGCAGTTTGCCCTCTTGGCTGTCAGGCACATTGACTGCTGGTACATTAATATATTTGTAATTTATCAGCTCCCACCTGCCATCTCTCAAAAAAAAAAAAAAAGAAAAGAAAAGAAATCCATAGAAAATAAAGAAGCTTTGTGTCCAGAAGGGTTGGCATTTTTGAGCTCACCTGCAGGTTAATGCTGTTGTGAGGGCTAACGCCCTGCTCGCCTGAAGGGCTACTAATTTTATTTCTACTGTAAAATATACATTATACAGACTTAATCTATCCATCATCTGAAAGGCACTACAGCCTTTCAATTATGGTGAAACTGAACTACAGCTAATGTTATGAGAGGCACCAACAACTTCCTCATTAGTGAGCACAGCATGAAACCTCCTACAGAAGATTTAACAACTTTACAGCTCCAACTGTACCAGAAGAGCGGATGAGTGGGTTGCGAGTGTGACACACAAGCTGCTCAAAGGACTAGCATACACTGCTCTGCTAAGGCCTGGTTTTGGTGGATCAGTTTTTGTGCGACGGTGGAATGATGTGTACCCTTTGCTTCCTAACGTCAAGCTGAACTAGACCATAGATCAGAGTGAGGTGTTGCTCCTTTTCAGGAGAACTCCCAAGTGCCAGCGCTCACACCATGAGCCACCTCCTGCACAACCAGCTCAGGCAGCCAGCAAAGAAGAACACCTTGGCAAATATCAAGGAGTTTTCATAGCACTATTTGTTATTCTTCGCTATCAAAAACACTACAAAAATTGATTTTAGTATATATGTTCAAAGAGTCTTTTTGTGTCCTAAAGTATGTCATCATCTAGCAGGAATATTGATAAAGTTTTGTCTCATGAGCAGTTTCAGCACATAATATTTTAGAGAGTAAAGTCATGAAATTATAGTGTGACTCGGAACAGATCTCTGCATACCAAGACAAAAGAACAAGACTTTTTCTACAGTAGCAAAACTTATTGTTACTTTTTCAGATCTCTGCTACCACTTAAAGAAAAACTATGATGAGAACTGCTCCTCGCAAGAGCAAGTTCTTCATGATTTCAGGGAAAAGACAGCATTAGAGTAATTGATTTCTGTCATGGATTGGAAGAATGTTTTCAATATATTTTGATTTTTCTCCAGCAATCCCCCTTTCTATTTGATTGTACCTGTAGAAGATACAAGTGGCAGACACCATTTAAAAGAAAAAGGGAGGGGAGGTAGGGGGCTGTAATTGTCATTATTCTGCTCTGTTGCCATCTGTTCCATCCATGGAAGAAAAAATCTTTTATTTCATTATGAAAAAGGTTGCAGAAGTGCAATCGATTTTCTTAAGAAGAAAAGGCTCATTATCGTTCTAAAGACTGGAATTGTGCTCATTCCCTTGGACTCCCTAGATAACAAAGAAATAAAATTTAACCCAGCAATTCCTTCACTAGCAAAATTACTTGTTACTAAAGGAGATCATCCTTTAGAAAGACTTCAAACTAAGTAAAAATCTTTGGCCAATTAGGAATTTGCTACAACTCCTAGAAACTTGCCCCATTAGTTAGTTGATGACATTGTTTATAACAACAATTTTATTACTAAATTGAGAAACATTTTCATATCCAAATTTATTCACAAAGCTAGACATATTTATCTCAGTAAGCATGTCCATTTTTTTTCAAATAAATGCTGAGAAATGAAATATATCATAAAAAAAACGTAAAAGGCATGGAGAAAAATGATTAAAAAAAAAACCTTTCAAACTAAGCAACTAAGCATATAAATTCTGTATACTGCAATACAAAATATAATTTAAGTTAGATTAGCTATCCAGCTAATCATATGTTACTACACTTATTATGGAAAAGGGACTTACTGCAAATACTTGCAATAATCTATATTAAAGTGGTCACAGATTGCTTTGTAAAGTAATGTTTCTTGGACGTAAGCTCATCTAAGATACTTGGGCAAGTGAGACAATAAGCCTTGGTTGAACAGTGCAGGCAACAGTCAAATCTAGCAAGGAATAATAATAATACGGAAGCATAAGGAGATGCATGTGTTTTCTTCCTCTTCTTATATTTCATCAGTATCAGGGCAGGAGCAAGTGTTTATAATGAAAATGTTAACATTTTCTGAAGTTGTTGCATAAGTTTGCCAGTCTTAGTCCTAGGAGTAGTGTATGTTTTTGGTACTATATCGGGTAAGGGAAAAAGACTGTCCTTATTTATATACCTAAATAGAAGGAGGGATGGACTGAAGGAAGTTTTACAGAATCACAGGAGTTGGAAGGGATCTCTGGAGCTCACCAAGTCCAACTCTCCTGCTAAAGGAGATTCCCTACAACAAGTCACACACGTAGGTGTCCAAGGCGGTCTTGAATATCTCTAGGGAAGGAGACTCCACAACCTTTCTGGTATGCCCATTCCAGTCATCTGTCGCCCTTACAGTAAAGAAATTCTTCCTTATGTTTGTATGGGACTTCCTGTGTTGCAGTTTCTACCCATTGCCCTTTGTTCTCTTGCTGAATGCCACTGAAAAGAGTCCATCCCCATTGGCTTGACTCCCGCTCTTTAGATATTTATAAACAGTGATCAAATCTCTCAGCCTTCTCTGGCATCTCTAACAAAAGTTCTCCATCTAGCAGGAACTATCACAAAGGGAAGTTGTAACAGGTGCAACAGACCTTGCAGTTGGATGTGCATATGTGTAAGAAGGCACCTCTTTCTCACCTGGATAAGCTCCCCAGTTGTAGTACTCCAGGTCTAACAAGTCAGCAAGGAATTATAACCATAATTGGGAGCTTCTAGATCAGTTTCTTAGGCAGGTGATGTTACAGGTTATGCACTGAAAAACAGGATGGGTCACCCAAATAAGGAATGAAATAGGTCAAAATTATGTTGAGGAAAGCATTACATTATTTTAGGAAAGATACAGTAAAGAACTCCTTTTCATATTCCAGAAAGAAAAGGGATGCTAAAAATAAAATAAAACAAATAAACAAACAAACCAAGAAAGCAGATGTACCACCAAATGAAATACCCATATACACATCAACACGTGTATGCATATGAAAATTTCCAAAGTAGACATGATCCCAGAGGTATCTGCAAGTCTAAATTTGTTGGTAGCATTGCAACAGCACCTCTATTCCAATACATATTCTTCCTAACTGTGTCAGCTACCGATACTCTTGGGGAAGCCTTAGGCTTTTTTTTGTGAACTATGCATTCTGCAATTTGAGAAATCTCTCTTTTTCTTCAGGAGGGATTCTCTGAATAAAAGCATGAAGCTTAGACCAGAAAAGTCTAGGAAACATAAAACACACTGTTAAGATACGTGCAAGGTCCCAGTACAGCACAGTAGCTAGCATTAATCAATATGACCTGTGCACCAGACCAAACTAAAACAAGAGCAAAGAGGGAGGAATAAATACTGTAAGTCAATGTGTAATATTTAACTCAATATGAAAAGCTGGGGTTGGTTTTGACATAACCCCTTCACCTAGCAACAAAGATATACAGTGTATTTTTTAAAGTTACATTTGGAAGTAAAAATATTTAGACTTTTTTTTCAATTTCATCTGAAAGTATTTGTGGTTGGAAACATTTTTCAGTAGTTATCTGTTTCCTGATAAGTCTTTTTTTCCCCTAATAAATAAACAGATTTCTGCCAAAAACATTGCTTCCCAACTCCAAGTTATACCATCAGCCCAATTAAGAAACATGAAGGCAATTGAATTAGTTCTCAGAACATTAATGAATTGAAACAGGGAATATATGGAGAAAGCTGAGGTGCTCAATGACTTCCCTGCCTCGGTCTTAACCAGCAAGGGCTCTAGCTGCACCGCTCAAGTTGCAGAGGTAAGAACTGGGAGAAAATCTGCCCACTGTAAGTGAAGATCAGGTTTGAGACCATCAAAAGGACATGAAGGTGCACAAGTCCATGGGATCCCACAAGATCCATCCATAGGTTCAAAGGGAACTGGTGGATGAAGTTGCCAAGACACTATCCATCATATTTGAAAGGTCATGGCAAGGTCTGGTGAAGTTATGACTGGAAAAGGGGAAGCATAATCTCCATTTTTAGGAAGGGAAATAATGAAGATCCAGGGAACTATAGGCCAGTCAGTCCTACCTCTGTGCCTGACAAGATAATGGAGTAGATCCTTCCGAAGGCCCTACCAAGGTACATGGAAAATAAAGATGAGAAAATAAAGATTATTTTGGTTGGTGGTTACCAACATGGCTTCATCAAGGGCAAATTGTGCTTTACAGACTTGGTGGCCTTTTACCACATGAATGGATACAGAAAGAGTGACATCATTTACCCAGACTTGTGCAAAGTGTTTACTTTCACTTGTCTACTTACTGTCTCACATGACATCCTGCTCACCAAGTTGGAGAAAAATAGATTTGATGGATGGACCACTCGCTGGATAAGGAATTGGCTGAATGGTGACACACAGAGAGGTGCTGTCAGTGGCTCAATGTCCAAGTGGAGACTAGTGCAAGTGATGTTCCTCAGGGATCGGTGCTGGGACATGTGCTATTTAAATCTTTGTAGGTGACAAGGGCAGTGGGATCAAGTGGGATCAAGTGCAAACTCAGCAAGTTTGCAGACAACAACAAGCTGAGCGGTGCAGTTGACACGCTAGAAGGGAAGGGATCTGGAGATGCTTGAGAGGTGGGCCCATGCAAACCTCATGAAGTTCAACAAGGTTCTGTACCTGCACTGGGGTAATCCCAAGCACACAAATGCAGGCTGGGCAGAGGATGGTTTGAGAGCAGCCCTCAGGAGAAGGACTTGGGAGGCGCTGGTTGATGAAACATGAGCCGGCAACATGCACTTGCAGCCCCGAAGGCCAGCCATATCCCAGGTTTCATCAAGAGAAGTGTCACCAGCAGGTTGACAGAGGTGATTCTGTCCCTCTACTCTGTTCTCATGAGACCCCATCTGGAGTACTGAGTCCAGTTCTGTGGCTCCCAAGACAAGAATGACATGGAGCTAGTGGAGTGTGTCAGAGGGCTGCAGCACCTCCCCTGTAGGGACAGGTTGAGAGAGTTACAGTTCTTCAGCCTGGAGAAGAGAAGGCTCCAGGGGGACCTTAGAGGAGCCTTTCAGTACTTGAAAGAAGGCCTACAGGAAAGCTGGAGAGGAACTTTTTATAATGGCATGTAGTAACAGGAGAAGGGGAATTGATTTTAAACTGGAAGAGGGTAGATTTATAGTAGGTATTAGGAAGAAATTCTTTACTATGAGGGTACTGAGACACTGGAACAGGTTGCCCAGAGAGGCTGTAAATGCCACCTCCCTGGAAGCATTCAAGGCCAGGCTGGATGGGGCTTTGAGCAACCTTGTCTAGTGCAAAGTGTCCCTGCCTATAGCAGGGAGGTGGAACTAGGTGATCTTAAAGGTCCCTTCCAACCCAAACCATTCCATGATTCTATGACATTATCAGAAAATAAAACTGATATTTGCAATTAAAAATATTATATTCCATACAGTCTTTCATTTAAAGGCCTAAAAGTCAGAATACTCTGCTTCTTTGCCAAGAAATCTTGACTTTGTAAATATGCTGTCATATCTCAACAGGATAAAAATACTGAAATAAATCATACAACAACATAAGGAATTTTTGTGATGTTGTTTCCAGTGTTACTGTGTTGCTTATTTTCAGTAAATTGGCTGTTCAGAGCAGCAGACATGACATTTTGTAAAATTGCTTTGTGACTGTTAAATAGGAACAAGTAGAAGCCCAGGAAATTAACTGGTGAATTTAGATCAACTGGCTGAGATGACAAGGAAAATATAACTGAAAACTAACTAAAGCAATTTGTAGGCTTCACCAACACAGAAGGACAGACAGTAAACTTCCGCTATCATGACTCAAACAATTTACAAATAGCTTCATTTAAAACCAGCAGGTGTGTCTGACCACAAAAACAGGTATTAACAGAACTTCACCTACATGTAGAGCAGCCTGCTTTGAGAACCAAAACCCCTAGTGTCTGAGGGAGCTGAATGGGATCTTTCAGAGAACAGTTCAAAATACTCCTGTCTTGCTGCATCCATGGTGCTCTATGTTCAAGAAGAGGAAAACACAAATCTCTGACAATCCTGAAACCAGCAGCCTTGACATATCCACATAAGCATGGCCAGATCCACTATATATCCACCAGTCACTATACTCTGTCTCAAGAGATTCCAGCAGATACCTCCAACTTCTCTAAGACCTGTAGAAAAGGAGTCAGTTGCCACTGGGGAGACAACGTGACTCGGTGCCACCATTTTTTTCCAATGCCTTTTGAGATACGTGCCATTCATCCTAAAATGATGTAGTGGGATGAAGGCAAGAACGTATTTCATCTCCAAAATAATTCTATGAGCAGACAGTAGAGGATTCATGTTGTTCCAATTATTTTAAATATTCTCCACATTTAAAAAAAAAACAAAACAGTTTGAGCCCATGGCTAACTGGGGAAAAACAAAAACAAAACCAACAGAATAGTGTTATTCTCCTGATTACTTTGTTTGAGGTTTTTTATTCACTTTTAAATACCTGAAACATAGTGAGAACAATTTGGTACTAGAAACAATTTCATTCTGATAAAAACCTTTGCTCTAAAACATCAAGAACAGACAGATGGAAATCGAGTTATTGTTTTACCTGTTAGGGAGCATTAAGAGCATTACAGAAACATCTAAGAATCTTGCAGGTATAGAAAGAAGCAAAGACATTAGGGACCACAACAAGACAGGGCTGCTGTGTGATTAATTACACATGAAGGTTGAAAAGACAGGAGCAGATGAAGACTACAACTGAGACAGGAGAAGCTAAAATACTCAAACCTGGTAGGGAACCTGACAATCTGATAACACAATCTTGTACGAAGTTACACGCATGCCTCATTGTACTCAGTGCTCAATTCCAGCACTGCTGGGCTTTTTTATTATCGTAGATTTTATTCCTCGCTCTAATTAGAATAAGGTAATGCTTAGTGCTGCAAAGCCAAAACTGATGTTCAGTGCTGACACAAAATCAGCATGAGAAGCCCTAAATCTGTAATTGAAGAACTTGATAAGATGCAAGATATTGAAAAGATCAAAACATAAGAATATACTAAAACTAAAAAATGTGATTCAAAAACAAAATCCGTGAACGTGTAAATCGTCTATACAGATTTATTACTGGGTTTTTGAATAGTTGATATGTAAGACCTTCTCATGGCTTGTGGGCCATAGAATAGAGATTCCATACACAAGAGATTCATTGGATTGACTGGGGAGACTATCACATACTCTGCAAGATCTACATTTCGCTCCATGCATTTCATTGGATATTGGTAAGTAACAATTCAGGAACAAGTATCATATTTGGGGTAAGAAGACTCATTTTTGTAGAGTTTACTTAAGGTCTGACTTAACAGACCATCTCTTAATAAATAGTCCATAGTCCAATAAATAGTCCAAAAGCCAAATGCCTCATAATCAAAAATATAATTTCTTTTGCTAAAACCTTCATGATTCTCAACATTTATTTTATCTATCATCCCTAAATTTACATTGAATTCTTCCTATTCTTTTCCATTCCTTCCAGAGGTAATTTCCTGGTTGTTCACGTGACTCTCTGTCTCTATTTATTCTTAGGTCAATGCTGTGATCTTTGAATAAAATCGACCTTCAGGTTGTGGAATTCTTTAAAATCGCTTATTAATTTTTCCTGAAATCCTTGAATCACAATTGATGTTTTTATATTTTCTTTTCATTCATTTACACTACCAAAGCTGCTTAATCTGTTTAGAATATGTCTCAACCTAAAAGAAACCTCAGTATTGTCTAACTACTAGTTGCATAAAGTTATGAACTAAGATGTATCATAGGAAAATTAATGAAATTATACACGATGGTCTGAAAATCACATCCTAGTAGATTCATATCATGAATTTTTGCATTTATTACTGGAATCTTAAGAAAAACCAACAGCTTACTGAAACCTTAACATGATAATTACATGGCTCTTCGCTACAATAAAAAATAATACTAATGATAATAAAAAAACAAGTGTAACATGCCTATTGAAAAAAGATTGAAATGCTTCCTTGATCTCTAAGTGACACTATATGGGGCGCAATCTAAAAAAAATCATGTAGTTTCCAAAGTTGCATATCTTTTTGTGCGAGTCATCAGAGGACTCTCCTTAGAGCAGAAGCTATCAAGCTTCCCTCTCCCTAGCTGCTGTTAATCTGAATCGACCCACAAAAGACTTTTCACAGGCAGCCATCCCTGCAGGCCAGTAACAGACCAGTGATTCTTTAGAAAGCAAAGGCAAGTAGGATATAAGCTCAGCTATTAATTCACGTCCCAGTATTTCAGACTGGACTTTGCATGTACGTCATTTGCTCTCCCACACTCTTTCTTGAACACTAGTAAGCACTCTGGAAATGTTACTTCAGCTCAGTCACTTTGTTCTTTACCAGCTATCCTATTTATTTTAGTGTCTGATCCTGCTCACACTTCACATTAAGCTGTAACTGTTAGCTGCCTCTTCAGCAAGAAAAAAAAAAAACAACAGGTCAGTGCAATCCATGAATAAGGAATTATCTTAAGTATTTTTGCATGTGTGTACAGAGAGAACTATATAACCAGTGCACAGAGATAGCAAAAATATTACTCAGGAAAACATCTCGGATATCTACGTGCACTGGGTTTTTACGTCAGGAAGGGGATAGCTTAGGGGGAGCCCTGCTTCTGCAACACTTGCTATGACAGAATATTCCTCTGCAGTCCTTAGAGGCCCAATATATGCATAATAAAACATATTCCATAGCCACACAGCTCTGACCTACCTTGAGGCTGTTTTTCAGGAGCAGGTCATTTGTGACTACATGAGTTTTCACGGGCGATCTTTTAGTATTCTACAGGATTCTACATCCTTTTTTAAAGAGAATATTATCTGTTTGTTAACTGAGAGGAGAAGAAATTTTGTGGGAGGAGGACATCTAGTGATGTGATATGTATTTACATGCTCAGCTGCTTCCCTGCGCTGCTGAGCAAGCTAGCTAGCAAGTTGCAGAGTTTTTAAGAATATGAAAAGTGAGCATGTGTGCAGCTGACTTGGCTAGAAATAAGGGGATTTAGGGATTTTGATAGGACAACAACCAAAACAACAGCAGCAATTTAACTATGTAATTCTCAAATCAATCTTATTGAAATTAAATGTTGACAACTGCCCCACTTTCACCTACAGCTATGTCACCTCCAAATCTGAGTTCTAATGGCATCAATTATCACCTTCGTAGCTCATGCAGAATGACCACTAACATCATGATATCCTTACACGCAAAAGCTTCCCATAGAACTACACAGATGCTCAGTGTAGAAGAAATTCTAATGTAATGATAGTTCTCTTTAAATTTTGTTTCAAATATCTCATTTTTTAGCATTCTCCTGACAGCGAGAATTATTAGACATCAAACAGATGAAATTTGAAGAAGTTAATCTGCATTGTAACTCATATGAGCTAAGGTTTTGTCATTGAAACACTGGACATTTGTAACTATGAAAAGATCAGACAAGTACAATAACAGTGAATAGGACACAACATTCATTGTTAGCACTTGTTTTGAACTGCACATAACTTGGAGAAAAAAAAAGAGAATAACAGTAATGCAAAATAAACAACTATAACAAAGTCAGGTGAAGCCACTAACATCTCCATTTCCAGAGCAATGTCAAAATATTATTCCTAAATTATTCAAAATAAAATGAAGTCATATAAAACATGGCAAACTGTGAAAATAATAAATAAAGGAGTCAGTCAAACACCGAAAAGAAAAAAAAATGTGTTATAAGGATGTTGGTTAAAAAGGGGCTTACATATTTTCAGGAAGTCTACAAAGATGTTTGCTTACATACCCTTGTACTGTAGGACTGGGTCTAAAACTAGTCATATAGGTCTATCTGTAGGAGTTGCTTGCTGTTTTTCTTCTATACTAGCAGTATGAATAGCATGTCTCATAAAATCTCCTTCCCTGATTGCTACAGAAGTGTTCTCACAGAAGGAAATGCACTGTGGAGGAAATAAGAGTTGAACACCAAGTTTGCACCCTTCTATTATATGTATGACAAAGAAAATCTTAGCTTTTTTTATGTATGTGCATGGAACAATACCTTCATAATCCATTATATTAGCATTACAGATAAAAATTACAGGGAGGGAAAAAGATCAAGAGAATGCCATACTTGGGAAGTAAACAGCTCCTGAAAAAGCCACAGCACAGCAGTAATGCCAGAACATCTGGACAACTGCTCTACACTGCATGGTGCTATAAGCAAACAACTCTCTATGCTGGAGATTGCTGCTTCCATACTCCATTTTGCAGGGCAGCCACATTGTCAGGGTCTTCCTAAATTCACTCAAGAATCTAATAACTCAGAATGAAGTAATTAGGTAGCCACTGAGCCAGGACCTTTATGATTAAATGGATTTTTCCTACACATCTTTGATTTTGACAAAAACTGCTAATAACAAACGTGAATGCATCTGCACTAAACCGCTAACCGTCTGAGTTGAAGTTATATATATGTGCTACAGGAAAATACCAATATAATCAAATCTCAAAGTCACAGGCACATCCAGAGGGATTCAAATCTGTAATATCATAGTAAGTAATCACGTCCCTGATTAGGGACTGCAACCTAACCATTTATAACAGACGTCATAAAGCAAACGGACTTTTGAAAACAATAGCTTATATTAGCAAATCCTATATAGTACAGAAATCAAACATCTAGGTATTCATTTCTAATATGTATATAATATTAGAAATAATAAAAGCCGCATCAAGGTAAGAAATTACTTGCTATTTATTTTCATAACAATAAGCTATAGTTACAAACTCACATTTGGTCAGACAGTTCTCATTATTTCAATACCAACTTAACATTTCTGGTAAGTCAGTCTTCATAAGAATCATAAACTGGTAAAATCTGGAAAACAGGTGTTTTCCAATTCATCTTAGAAATAACCTATATAGTTACCAAAGTATGGAAATCACGGTGGTTTCAGTCCAAATAATTCTGTTTCTTGATGCAGCTACGAAAGCCTTTGTCTTCCATTGAACTAGAGAAACCTCTATTCCTCATTCTACTTTTTTTCACTGCTTCCTTTACCTCAATTATTCACACGCCTGATACACCTTTACGTGACCCAGAACTGGGAACAGAAGATTTGAGGGAAAGCCAGTCCTAACAAATCTGGTTAGATTGCACAAGGGAGGACACAACAAAAGAGCACAAAACTGATACTGTGATAACAACACGGTAATGTTAATGACATTTAATTTAATAATTTGTGAATCAGTTTGTATTGCATACGTTTACAATAATTATAAAACAGGAAGCGTGAAAACTTTGGAGCGTTTGAGTAGTAAACTGAATATATAAAAAGTAATTTGCTTTTCAACATGTTATTTATCAATTTTTTTACCGCTTTTAATTAGCGCATTTCTATTCAGAATATCTTCTACTTCCAATAAAAGTAAAATGTTAACTGGAAAAGAAATATTTGTTGTACGTGTTGTACTTCATTCCAAGTCATATACTGCAAGAATTAGGAAATATATCTTCAATAGAAATAAACTCAGATAAAAAGGAAACCCTTCTTTTACACCATTGAAAAGTGCAAAGCAAGTGATTGTTTGTTTGTTTGTTTGTTTTCCCCCAATTTACAGTGATGCAGTTTATTAGTTTGGAGTCTATCTGAAGGCATTCTTAAGGAAATTCTTAATTCAATTATGCATTATTGTCTGTTGTTGCATTTCCTTAACAATTGGTATACAAAGCCTGTGACCATTTTATATACAGAGAAAATGACTCAGCCTTAATTCATTTTAGCCAATATAGCCCACTGAAGTTGGTAGCAACAAAAATGCTGATCGACTTTTTAAGGAAATGCAATGTTGAGTGTCTTGCAGTCTTATTACCACACATTATTCTTAAACTCCATTGATTATTGAAATAAAAATTCCATTTCCCTTGCACACTGACAATTTCTTCTGGGGAGAGGGGAAGTTTCTTTGTCATGCAGAAAATTTTCATTCCAAAGTTTTCTAAACAAAATTGACATTGACACTGCTGTGATTATTACAATCAAGCTTCTGATTTTTAATATTTTCAACCTGACAGATTTATTCCTTTTCAAATAAAAAAAAAATCCTTCTTAGAATAAAAATACATAGCTTCCTTATATTTCCTGATTCTGAAAATTACCAGATGCCAAGCTGTGAACATAAGGAAATTGAAGACCCTTGAGGGTGACCTTAAGAACCACAAAGGTGGAGAACTGTGATATAGTGGTTTAGGCAATTTCATTGCAGCTGCTTCGCAGTGGAAAAATGAGAAATGGGTTTTCTATTACTAAATATAATGAATTCCCTTTCTGTCTTGTCACAAATTGTCAAACTTCATTAATGAGAAGAAAGATATGGTGCATACATATATAAACGGTAATATAAATATGCATACTTAAAATGGAGAAATGCTGCATATCCCCACAGGAGGATTCTTTTTCTGTATCAGATATTATGTAATTCTTTCTACATAAGAAATAAATTTTAAAATTAGCAGGCACAGCAATGTAACATGATTTCTGTATCTTCAAAGCAATTTGTTCTTTGTTTTTCAAGTGCAAAGACACAACTCAGTGGTTGTATGTCAGAATAATATTTAAACCACATTTACCTTTATGTCTGTAGGTATCCAATGGAAGAAGGCAATCACTTTTAGTTCTAACAAGGTTTAAATACATTGCTGAGTCAAGACGTAAACAAATCATAGTAAAATGACTTGCACTTTTAAATGTCTTTGCAATTACTTTAAATTCAGTGTGACTGAATTTTACTTTGAAGACAGCAATTCATTGATTCTAATATGCAAAATATGAGTAAATAGGGAAAGACATTCGTGGATTTCTCTTGAAAATCACTGTAAAATACTCATAAATACAATTTCATTTGGAGTTATGAGAATAAAAAAACTGAAGCAACTCACCTCATGCAAATTTAAATATACCTCCAGTATTTAGCCTAGATTTTTGCTAGTTGGACTGCTCTGGGAATAAAGGAAATGGCTGGAATTATCCAGGACCTTACACCTGCATAGCCTGTTGAGCTCTTTTAAACCAGGAGATATCCTGAGGGACAACATGAGCTTATATATATCTTACACTCAGGATGAGATCCCTTTTCATCCAAAACTCATTCTAGAAAATTACTTTTCACAACTCTATCAACAAAAATTACACCTACATTTTCTATAATATGGAAGTAGTATTTTGATATTCAGTAATGGCAAGACTTCTGCAACTATAGAAACTAAGTATACGTCATACGCTTTTATGGTCCTTGTTGGAAACTGAACCATGGTGGAACACTTCTGTATAAAACTGAAGATATTCTAAAAATCATTGAGCAACTTGAACACATCTATTGCCATAGTAAAAAAAGTATTTTGTAATATTTCAAAATACCTTGGCACCTGAAATTGCAAGCTCTTGAACCAGAAGTAGCAGTGAATATGACCATCTGGGAAAGATTTTTCCTTTATTATTCACTGGAGTGGACCAGTGTAGCATATATGCAGTAAGTTCTCAGCATCCATACAGCCTCAGGTCTTGTATCCCTGTATTCTGGTTAGACTCTCCAATAGACTCTGTCAAAAAGTACCAGCTCCAGAGGTTCACTGAAAGTATCCATATGAGAACTTATTTCTTTCTGAGCTGTTCTGCAATCACAGACTCCACAGGAGGTTATGTCTCTGCATCTAACCTCTTTACTCACTACCCAAATCCTCCACAACATTAACTGAACTCATGCTGCATTTGAAAGGATATTTTTCTTGTCTTCTCTGCAATTGCCTCAGAAGTGTCAAAAGCCACATCAAATCTGATCACTGAATGTGCTCCACTGTCTCCCTAGGGCTACAAAAGTCCATCCATCCTCAGCCTACACATTCAACCTTCCTTCCAGTAGAAACCAAGGAAGTAAAGGCATAGCAGGGGTTTGTTCACTCAGGTGTTAGTAAAGTCAGAGCAGAAGCCTTCTGGTTTAAATATAGTGAAAGGGTGTTTTTCAAATTACTTATCCCTTATAAATTTTGTTTTTGTACTTTGTCCTCTGTTACACATTTAGGGCATTGCTCTGTCCTACTTATACAAGGCATGCTTGTTTGTGGTGCTTACTCATCACTGAATTTTAGAGACAGACTAGAGAATTTGGTGAAGTTTTTATTTCTGTAAATTAAATCAGAAACTTAATGCTTGTATATGGTAATAAATAGAAAATCTAAATTTTGGTTCTTCAGAAGAAAGATTGTCTCATCTTCCTGAAGCTTGCAGGACCCTGTTACTACTCTTGACCACATTCCAACTTACAGCAGTGCTCTTTTAAGCAAAGCAGGCTTAATTATATAAACAAATGTCCATGAAGTTAAAGCGCGTATGTAATGTATTTGTCATACATGGCTAGCCTTATTGAAGACATGACACACACAAATGCAGTTGCACAGATTTGAGAAAGGAAAGACCCCCAGTAAATCCAGATCAAGGCACCATTACCTCCATTACAATAAGCAGAATTTAAAAGCAATGAAATTAGGGTCCTTTAAGGATAAAGATTTGTTCTTGGAGATTTGTTCTTTTGATTTCTTAGGAAACCGAACATATGTCACTATTACTCTTTTAGAGTGACTGTTGTTTGACCCACTTGGTTTTCATACACTTGCGAAAGACAGCTGTTGAAATTCTCACTTGGCACAGCATCACAAACAGTAGCAGCCATTGCCTGTGGCATTGCTTCTCAGCATTGTTTGTAGAGACCTCTAGTGGAAAAAGAGCTGCAAAGCTTCAGTTTTTTCCATAACCATGACAATTTGACAGACTTCTCTTTTTTAGCTGACCTCGTAATCCACCAATGCTCTAAACAGATTTCTGCTTTACAGCATAATGTATTCAAAAGAGCAGTAAAGGAGCAACACCAGGTGATAAGCAGAAGTCACTGGTCTTCCTGAGCAGAATGGAGGCCTGCTGCTGGTACAGCTGTGTTTGCATGGTGGGACCCCCGACAGCTGGGCTCAGATACTCTTTGTACCTAGTAGCTGGCCCTAATATACTAGTCCCCCCATTTGCTGGAGGCGAAGGCCTCACTCTTGTTGCTGGCACAGGCCGTCCCACCAGCACATACACAGAAAGCAGTAGCCACATACATGCACATGGAGCTAATTCCCAGGGATTCCCAGACCTAAGGTCTCCCCAACAGCTGCCTGGGACTCACCTGATCTCCAGCAGCCAATTCCACTGTGGTCTCAAATAGACAATCCTCATCCAGGAAAAGCATTGGAAAGGGATTTAACAAGATCAGGCAGACTGCACTGGTTACATACAGAACACACCCACAGAAGTGTATCAACCAGACAGCTATCTACACATTTGGGCATTTTCATCCACATCATCCCTCTATTTTCCCCATACCTGTTCCTCCCCAAATCATCTAAATCCTTCCCTTTCCTCTTTTCCTCCATAATAAGTCCTGCACAATCTCAAAATGATCCTGCCTTGGATTTCGTAGTAAATCCCATATTGGTAGGCGTCGACATGCCTTGGTACAAAAGGGGCTCCAGGGATGACTTGTGGTGGTGTCACACAGGCACACGGGGGATGAGGTTCTCCTGGGACAGCCCTGAGACGCCAGATGGGATGCCCTTTCCTCTGAGCCCACAGTTTGTGCTCCTGCCTGTCTTTGTGGGCTGCTGTGCAACCCTGCCTTGTGGAGACGGCCCTTTGATGGGCTGATGGTTCCTGTGATGGGCCTGGGAGCAGCCAGGGCACGGTTTTATTGGGGATCCCCAACTTTTCCTTGTCACTCTGTGCTCCTTTTTGCATAGGAGCTTTCATCACATAATCTAGAAGATAAGATGTTTATATTTTGATTATACTTATAATGACTCATAATGTCTCAGCTTTTTCAGAAACGTCAAAATAGAGTTCAGAACTTTCCTCTCTTTTTTTCAAAAATTTCTGTACTAAATAAAAAATTATTTTCAATTTGTTACAATACAAAATAGAACATTCGATGGAGTATTCCATATTTCCCAAGTGGAGTATTTTTCTTATTTCAGAAGGCTTTTGCTTATTTCAAAATTATTTTGTTCAAAATACTTTGTTTGGAACTCATCAGCTATGCAATCCTGAGAAAAACACATCCTGGTCTTCCTCCCCACACACTCTTTCTCCTTATTTTTTTTTCTTTCAAGCAAGTAAACCAAGAGTAGGAATTGTTTACATAATGCTATCTATCTTCAGTGCTTAGTGGGAGAATATATTGCAAAGTTCCCTGAACATGGCCCATCTTGGCTGAATGATATCCTCTACTGACAGCAGGTTTGCCTACTGGGAAATCCCAAACTCTGTGTGAGCAGCTCAGGCTCCATTAGCCAGACCATCCCTATCAGGTACAACTGCCTCTGCAGGGTAGCAAGAAAGTAAGGGGCAGCACTTCTGAGGATTTTCTTCTTCCAGGCTACTCCTATCTATTCCACAAATTTTAATGAGTAGGTTTTCCATTTCAAGTATCCTTTTCTGTTTACACAAAACAGTATAAAATAAAGACCATACACATTTCTGTACTAATGTACTAGATGTATGTCTCAGTATTTTTAGAATGTAGAGAGCTTTCAAGGAATATGCATACTTGCATTCAAATGCATTATGCACTATACTCCTATGAGCGGCTCAGAAGGTCACCTCTAAATGATCTATTAGACTGTATGTCTTCCACATGGAACCACAGTGAGAAATAACCTGGGTCTGCTATAAAGAAGACAAGCTGGGACAGTCTGAAGCAATAAACTCCCCTCCTCCCTCTAAATAGCAATGGTACCATCACAGTAATAACTGTTAAAAACATGATTATGAGAACATGTAGTTTTGCACCACATTCAAGGATTAAGAATCATTACACAGTTTTCTCTGCTACGCATCTAAATTGTATTTCACGTTTCCAAGGGACATGGCATATCCTGGATAACACCTTCTGACAGAAGACAGATTGTCTACATAGAGTTATGGAAACAACATTCTGGAAACCCTGTTCATTATCAGCAATCCTAGTGCTTCAGAGGAAGACAGACGGACAGTATTTTTCTCTTTTGTCAGGGTTCTCATGCTAATTATAAATACTAAACAAAATTTCTATTGAATAGTGTGCCAAAAGGACACTCACAAAGACAGATTTTTCTTTCTGTGGATCGTCATACTGATAAGCTTTTAAGTATGTTTCCGGCTTGCTGGAAAACAAGGTCACAGAAAATATCGTGACTGACAGAAATTTGGATTTGAGCCACGCATGCCTGTGCAGCAGTGAAAACCAACTGCATCCTGGGTTGCAACAGCAGGAGCGCAGCCTTAGCTGCTTGCTATCTTGCTGCTAGCCCCTGCTATCACTTCCCTAGTGGAGAAGTGATTCTTCTTCTCAATTAGGCATTCAGGGCTATCTCTTATCTCTTTTTCTCTTATTCTCTTTTAATTGCAGGCATAACTTTGCATTTTCTTGTTTTCCAGATGACAGAAACCACTTTGTTCCCTGCCTTTCTGTGAACAGTGGCTATGCCAGTGCCCCACACTGGACTCTGAATGACAGCCACGCTTGTGGCCCTCACTGTTGTCTGAAAGGTGGCCACATCTGTGCCTCCTGTCATTTTCTGAACATTGGCCATGCCTTTGCCTCATACTATTTTCTGATCATTTGGCACACCTGATCTCCACACTGCTCTCTGGATGTTCATCATGCCTGATCCTCTTGGCACTTCGTGGAGGACCTACCTCCATGGGATCCACACCATTCTCTAGCCAAAAGGCATGACATCACCTGTAGCTGTTCTCTGGACGTCGGACACTACTTTGTTCTGTGTTGTTCTCTGAAGGGTGAGCATGCCTGAGCCCCACACCATTCTCTGGATGTTAAGCATTCCTGCATCTTCGGGCACTCTCTAGTAGATCCAGCTCCACGTGATCCTTGCCATTCTCTAGATGCTTGTATGTGCTAACGTATCTGTTTGCTGCATGTCATTTTGCTATGCAGAAAGTTCTGCCCTGTGCACAGGCACTGCCCTCCACATACAGCGTTTGAGGTAAGACAACATCAGCATAGAGCAGAGCAGGATAATCCCTTTCCTCCACTACCTATCATTGTTGTGCCTGATGAGCCCCAGCGTACCACTGGCCTTTTTGGCTGCCAGGACCTAACACCAGCCAGAACCCACTATCTATGGGGCTGCTTTCTAGCCTCTCATCCCCCGATCTGTACATATATCCAAGCTACATCAAATCAAGTTCCTCAAACTTGACAACAACAGTTCCATTTTGTGTCTTGCAAATGTGACAGTGGGGTTATATGACTCCATTAGCACATGAAGCTACAGGTGTTCTGCACAATTTCTGAAATACCCACATGCAAAAGAATCTTTTCCGTGGCACAACCTGGCATCCCTATTCTCTATGCTCATCTCGTGCAACTGACATTCTGTCTCCCCTGTTCTACCAGTGAGCTTTACAAAAGCCTCAGGGAACTATGAATACCTTATAAAGTACTTTCTCAAATTTGCAGTGAAAGTGTATGCATTTCTTTTTTAAACAAAGCTCTTTGGGTTTTTGTTTTTTACTTTCTTTCTTTGTTTTCTCTAAGGAGGAATAATTTAGATTTACACTCATCATATATTTAAGAAATTACAGTTTTCATATTACAAAAGCTAGAACAAAATTTTCATGCCACATATGACCTGTAACTATTTATGACAATCTTAGCACTCCTTATATTTCATCAGTGCTAAAGGAGACACACTTAATATTATAGAACAAAAAATACTTGATCATAGCAATCTGATGTCCTGAAATGTCAGGCACTCCAATGATGTAGGAACAGATTAGAAATTGGAATTTCTAACATCACATAAATTCTAGTACCACAGCTAGGATCTCTTCTAAAAATCTGTTTCTTGATTTCATAAGGAGTCTTGACTGCTGGAGAAGAGCTCTACAGAGAAGGATCTCCTTGTACTGGTCCACAACAGGTTGGCCATGAGCCAGCAGTGTACCCTTGTGGCCAAGAAAGTAGATGGCATCCTGGACTGCATAAAAAGGAGAGTGGCCAACAGGTAGAGGGCGGTGATCCTTCCCCTCTACTCTGCCCAGGTGAGGCCACATCTGGAATACTGTGTCCAGTCCTGGGCTGCTCAGTTCAAAAAAGACAGGGACCTCCTAGAAAGAGTCTAGCAGAAGCTGACAAAACTGATTAAGGACCTGGAGCATGTCCTGTACAAGGGAAGGATGAGATACATGGGACTCTTCAGTCTGGAGAAAAGAAGGCTGAGATGGGACCTCGTAACTGTTTATAAATATCTAAAGTGCAGGGATCAGTTTGATAGGGGTGGACTCTTTTCAGTTGATGAGCAACTATAGAACAAGGTTCAGCAGGCAGAAACTGAAACACAGTAAGTTCTATACTAACACAAGGAAGAACTTCTTTACTGTTAGTGACAGAGCACTGGAATGGGCTTACAAGGAAGGTTGTGGAGTCTACTTCCCTGAAGATATTCAAGACCCAGTTGGACGACTACCTGTGCTACCTACTGTAGGGAACCTGCTTTAGCAGGGGGTTGGACTTGTTGATCTCTAGAGGTCCCTTCCTACCCCTACAATTCTCTGATTCTGTGATTCTTGAACACATCTTGGAATGCTCTGGATACAAACTCAAAACTGAGAAAAACCCTTAGCATACTGTGAAAATTAAAGTAAAGAAAAAGGTGGAAACAGATAACCTACATATCTGAAAACTCAGTCCTTACTGACAACCATGAAGATATCAGATAGCAATAGCTGTCTTTTTTAGTGATTCTCACTGGATTTTCTTCTTAGAGACAAAGTATTTTAAAACAGCATTCTTAGCGTATCAATTGACAAGCATTTTGTCAATATTTTTGGCCTTCCTCAAGTGCACAGAAAGGCTTGAAAAGGTGTGCCAGACAAAGGTTTTAAAAAGACTGTAAGGGCAAATTCTGCAATGCTTCAGCATTGCAGAATTCTTAGGAAACTTGTTGAATTCAGATTTTGGACTGAAACCAGAACTTTTGATTTGAATCTTATGGTACTTATCCTTTTTTCTTTCTTTCTTTTTTTTTTTTTCACAAGGTTCATTTAAAGAACAGCCAAACCTAAGGGGTTTTATGTGTGCTTTCAATTTCTCCCTTCATTTCATAACTTCCCAGAATACAGCCGAGGGCTTCTTGGAGAGACCTGATTCGTTAAATTTGTTCTGGACATGAGGAAGACTGAAAATCAGTGCTATTTCCTTCCTCTGTTCCTTCCCTTAAATAAATTGCTATCAGTGAAAAGTGACAAAATACATTCCTCTTAGCCACATTCAAAATAATGCAACAGAAAAGTAGGAAATTTCTGCAACACTTTTGCTTTTAGCAGCCTGTATTTAATTTAGAAGGGAAAAAAAAATGCAAATTTTAAAAAAAACCACCATGTATTCCCATCTTATCTTCAGTGCATTCTTTGAACTTGCAGAGTAGTGCTTACAAAGCAGTGAATTAAAATAGTGAGCAAGTAAGAGCTGAACTTGCATCTATTTTCTCATTACAAATATTTGTAGCTTTTTTTAATTTTGTATAACAATTACAATATTTTGTTTTTCATAAACCAGAATCTGCCAAAGGAATCCTTCTTTCTTATATTTCCCTTTACACTCCCATATGAAGTACTTGTTTATTAATGAAAATATATATATATGGAACACCCTATTATGTGTTGAAAATTGCTATCTTTGTTTCCTTATTTCCTGCCATCTGTCTTTTCGGTTCTGTTTTGTTTTTGGTTTTTACTGTGTAAGTCAAACTTGGACGAGAACAGCATTCAAAAACATGAAATGTGAAAGCATTAGCTAAAGGTGCAACAGGACAATGTTTTATTCTCCCTATATGTAGTGTACAAAGGTTATTAGCATCAAGCCATTCTTTCAAGCCAGAGCCAGCTACAGGCCTGATACTAAAGGGTGTTTCCATGTCTATCACAAGAGAAACTCCAGCTGTCTTTGGTTGCGGTTCAGATAATCAGGTACCCCATTATCACTTGATTAGGTGAAGGCAGATTTTGAGCCAAGTCTGAAACTCTACACAACTCATACAAATCCATTATAACTATGCAGTTTTATCTTGATGGAATTTTGGAAGTTACCACAATTCAGAACTGCACAGAAGGAAATCTTTGCAACACACTTGGTTAGTTCTGCTGTGCAGCAATGCTCATTATGGGACAAGGATGAAATTCAAGGTCATATAGATAATAATACTTTCATTTTGCAAGAATTATCATGGTCTGTTCATTTTTAATGTACTTGAGGAGGCACAATTTACTCTCTCTGCATGTTACTACAGAGAAAGAACCAAAGACTCATTCTGCTGATTTTATGAGAAGAAAAGCTACTGATAAATGACCTGAGTAGTGACAGGATACAAGAAATGAACATAACTGCAGTACCTTTTTCATTTCATTCTTCACTAAAAGGAATTGACTGGATAGTCACAGCCAGAGGGTTGTGGTCAATGGCTCTATGTTCAGGAATAGGCTACTGACAAGTGGTTTCCCCCAAGGGTCCATCCTGGCATTGTTGCTCTTCAACATCTCTATCAATGACATAGACAGTGGGATCGAGCTTGCCCTCAGCAAGTTTGCAGAAGACACCAAGCTGAGTGGTGCAGTTGGTACAACAGAGGGAAGAGATGTCATCCAGAGGGACCTGAAAAAGTTTGAAAAGTGGCCCTGTGTGATCTAATGAGGTTCAACAAGGCAAAGTGCAAAGTACTGCACCTGGGACAGGGTAATCCCAGACATGTGTACTGACTAGGAGAGAAGAATTCACTGACAGCAGCCCTACCAAGAAGGACTTGGGAGTCCTGTTGGATGAAAATCTTGACATGAGCCAGCAGCATGCTTCACAGCCCAGAAGGCCAACTGTGTCCTGGACTGCATAAAAAGAGGGGTGTTGAGCAGGGAGAGGGAGGTAATTGTCACTCTCTGCTCTGCCCTTGTAAGGCCCCATCTGGAGTACTGCATACAGGTCTGGGACCTCCAGCAGATGTAGAGCTGCTGGAGCAGGTCCTGAGGAGGGGTACAAGGGTGATCAAAGGGCTGGAGCACTTCTTCTACAAAGACAGGCTGGGAGCTGGGATCGTTCAGCCTAGAAAAGAGAAAGCTCCAGAACGATCTCATTGCAGCCTTTCAGTATTTAATGAAAGCTTATAAAGAAGATGGACACTGACTTTTTACATAGTCTGATAATGATAGCACAAGGGAGAATGGTTTTAGACTAAGTGATGGAAGATACAGAATAGATGTTATGGTGAAAATTTTCACTCAGGGGGTGGATTATCACAGAGCTGTGGATGCTCCCTCCCTAGAGGTGTTCAAGGCCAAGAACATGCCCCATGGCTGGGGCTTTTACGTGTCCCTGTCCATGGCAGATGAGTTGGAACTGGATAATCTTTAATGACCTTTCCAACCCAAGTCATCTGATGTTTCTATGATTCTGTGATGACAAATACAGTCTTCTGCATTTAAGCAGGAACAATCACCTGCACTAATTCAGAGGGTGGAATGACAGGCTAAGGGAAATTTTTTGTGGAAAAGGGGCTGGAGATTCTAGTAGCTTGCAAGCTGAACACATGCTCAGCTCTCCACAGGTATACTGCCAGGTGGAAGAAGTGGCAGTTTTAAGATATCAAAGGACTCCTTTTGATCTAAAGCATATGGCACCAAAACTCTGAATGGTGTATTATTCCCCGTATTGAGTACCACATGCTAGTAACAGATGATGAAGAAAGGAAAGGGAAATAATTACAGGTCTATAAGAACAACCCACAAAAGAAGGGTGAAACTCATCTAAGACTATTAAGAGCTGAAAAACCCTGAACTCTCTAGAATTTTACAAGTGAAAGGTTTATTTACCAAAACAAAAACAAAAACATACTCCTATCTGTATCCAAGATTAACAAGGAGGAAGCAATGGTCTTAAATTTGGAGAAGGGATACTTCTGTTAGACAGAGAAATGTTTTTGAACGTTCATAATTTTTAGCACCAGTGCTGACTGCTGAGACAAAAAGACCTGAAATGACTTGAACATAACTTCAGAATATGCTATCTTAAAAGAATTTATTAGAATCACAGAATGTCTCGAGAAACAAAGGACCTACGTGAGTTAACAAGTTGTTGTGGTTTGGTGATTTTTCTTTTGTGATCAGTATTCCACATCAGAACATCATGTGAACCAGTAGGAGTTAAAGAGTTAATGTTCTGGTTCCGTTTACTGCCCCTTATGGGCATGTGGAGTATCCTGACGGGAGGAGAGGTGCGGCTTCCCTGGGGAGGACTTGGCGCGAAGAGGAAGCGGGGGTGGAGCTCCGGACCGGACCGAGCGCCTGGCTTCCCCCGCTGCCCGGCTCAGCCTTCTCAGCTCGCCGCGGAGAACAGCACGTGGTTCCCTCGCGGTATTGTGGTTTGATCTCGCGTTTTGGATACTCTTTTCTCTCTCATTTTGTTTGATTTAGTTAAATTTAGTAAATTACCGTTCCTTCTCAGATCTAGTGCTGGTCCTTTTTTGTTAAAACCATCCACTAGCTCCCTGCCCTTCCCCCTCTCCCGGAGCGCGTGGCCCGGGGCCGGCCGGAGCGCGCGGCAAACCGTTCGTACCCCTTTCTTTTTTTTCCTCCCTCGCTCTTCCGTTTTTTTTTTTCGGGGCCTGTGCCCCCCTGTCACGGACTTGTATCCAGAGATAACCCGTGACACAAGTCCAACTCCTGGCTCCACACAAGACCACAAAAATTCAAACTTTCTGTCTGAGTGCATTGTCCAAATGCTTCTTGAACTCCGTAAGACTTGTTAATTTCAAACCCTCAACTTTGATATATATAATGTAAAGAAGGTAGACATCTATAACAATTTAGAATTAAAAAAAGAATGGATTTTAGTGCCACATACACAAGTATATACATATACAGGTATTTTCATGAGCTTCATTCTTCGATGTGAAACCAATTTAGACTACACAGGCTCAAACTGGACATAATATGGTGCAATTAATTAAGCACTGATGAGACTATCTTGAAACAAACAAACAAAAAAAATGCATTCCTCCCTAAGCCTTTCTCCCCTATCCAGCTATACGTAGTTTCAAGGCAGCAGGTACATTCATTGCTCAGCTGTCTGACAATGCAGATTGGGAATGTTAATGAGTTTTAGGCATGGAATTTTTCAGTCTAATTGCCTTGTTTGGAGATTCTGCACAGAAAGGCCTTGTTATTCCATCTTTCTTTGAGCTGAGATCTTTATAGCCTTCCAGAAACATTATCTCTCTTCTGATCTCTTAGCACACACTGATCAGCTTTCACTTCTGTGATATATCATGAAAGCCCTTGTTTGAACAGCAGCACTGCACCAATGTGGGTTGTACAGCACATCAAGTACAGACATCAGAACATTTCAGAACTAAAATGAATTTATCTGTGCACTAAATTGTTTATGCAGATACACTTATAACAATTCCCAGAGGGAGACAGCATCCTTCCATGCCCAAGTTTCACTCAATCAACCCTATGTAGTTTGTTCCTCTCTGCAACATCACACAGTTTTAGCTGGATGTTGCTAAGCTTCAGTGAGATTCTGAGTTTTGCAGTGAGGGTCTAATGTTACTCATATTTAAATGAAATTCTCTACTGAGCTATAACTGACTATGGTTCTTGTGGTAACACATCAAATGTACAGATGTTTTTTCTGATTTTATATTTGATTGAGTTTATTTGAGTGGATGTTGTAACTAGAGTTTAAAGTTGCTTTCTTACAGGTTTCATTTGTGTGGGCATAATTCATAGAATATAATTAGCATTGTAGTTAAATCACAGAGTGCAAATAAGTGGGGTCTCTATTGTTTGACTTAAAAACTGACCTTCTCTTCCAAGATATGTTGTCACTTTGATATCTGGTAACTCATGATGAGTTGAGCTTAGTAAAGGGATTTCTATAGCAGTAAGCTACAGTGCCTTTCAGTCACATTTCACTTCCTGATAATGAGTTTTATAAATGATGTTAAGATTCCCATGCCATTGAACTTCTTATCTTCTACTGATAAAAACGAACTTTTGAAAATATACTTTGAAATGAACTTTTATCCCCTTATTACTTATCCAAGATAGCATGATATATTCTCTGATAAAAAAATGTGATGATTACCCCACTGATAACAGTTATTTACTATCATTTTACTATTATTAAATATTCATGCTATTTTTATTTACTATTTCAGTTAAAACTCTTGTATGCAGACAGCATGATTAATAACAGTACCTTTTTCATTTTTTATGCAGTTCAAAAGATATAATTCATAAAAGGAACTTCTACTTTATTGTATTAAGTCTTTTTAAACTAACAATTTTTTTATTATTATTTTTGAGGTTCTGAAAGATGAAGTTCTGAAAGAAGATTGGGATTCTGAAAAGATTACAATCTTGGCAAGGACATCTGCAAAAAAAAGGCACTATTCTCAGGTCACAGTGTGCCTGAAGGAAGGTAGGTAGGAGTGAGACACCAAGACTGCTCTTCAGTGCAGCTGATGATAAGGCTGCTAGGTTGTTCACATTGTCTAAGGAAAAGAACAGGATAGATAGGCTCAGAAAGCATACCATAAACATAAAATACACAGAAATAGTACCGACTACAGACACATGTGCACTCAGCCAGTTACACTTCTACCTTTTCTTTAAATGAAGCTGAAAGCCTTATTTTTGTCTACCAATTCCTGATAGCAAGATACTTTTCTAAGAAAAAAGCTTTTTTTTTTCCATGAAAAAAATGAGATAGACAATAAACAAGAAAAAAAATGAAAAAATGGGCCAATATTTTCAGGAGGATCTATTCCCTTTCATGAGCATCATTTTGCCCATGAAGTGGCTCACAGTTGAAAAAGACATTTACAATGAAAAGACTATCCAGCAATTTCTTGTGAAAAGACAATCCTGCAGTTTCTTTTGAAGGGAACCAAGAAAAAGTGGTTTTTGTTATTTATGCATACAACCCCACATACATATTGTATGTTGAAAGCAAATCTTTGACAAAGGAGAAGAAATTTAGATTTTATGTGTATAACAATGTTCAGTAAAACAAGTAAGTTATGAGAATAACACCAACATAATGCAGTTATTTCTGTGCACTGCATCCATTATTTAAGAGGATGACAATTTGGCTTTCCTTTGCAGAGAGGATATTCAGCTTAGTTAACTTAGTTGACTCAGTCAGTAGAATGTGGAGAACAGAAAATATGATTTACATTTGTATTACACTTGCAAGTATATAAATAGTTAGAGTATTCTATAAATTATAGTGCTGTATCAACCCTTTACTTAAACACAGACATGTTTTCACATGTCCTAGCAGGCCTTTATTTATATATTAATTTATTTTAACATTTATATAATCATAGAATCTGAAGGCCATCTAGTCCAAGTCCCCTGCAACGAACAGGGACCACAGCTAGACCAGGTTGCCCAGGTCCTTATCCAGCCTCGCCTTGAAAGCCTCCGGGGACGGGACATCAACCACAACACTCGGTAGCCTGTTCCAGTGCCTCAGCACCCTCACTGCAAAAGACTTTTTCCTTGTACCTAACCTAAACCTACCCTCCCTGAGCTCGTAGCCATTTCCCCTTGTTCTGTCGCCACAGACCCTGCTCAAGAGTCTGTCCCCCCTCTTCCTTGGAGCTCCCCTTTAAGATACTGAAAGGCTGCTATCAGGTCACCTTGTGTGGGAATACCAGAAAGAATAGTCAGAGCAAAAGCTGCGGAGCAAGATAAACAGCATGAGAAAGCAAGGTTGAGAACCAAGGACATCTGCCGAGGAGGGAAAAACGAAGCTATGTAAACTTTATTCCCGCTGCGTGATAATGACCCTGATTGGAGGAAGAGCACATGGCTAGGAATGACTCCTGACTCTGATTGGATAAGCGCCTGCATGCACAGTTAAGGAGCGTTTGTGGAATAATTTGTTGGCATGTAAAGGAGAGTGGGAAAGTTACAAGAGAAAACTTGTGAATGAATGTAAGGGATGTTAGACGCTGTAATAAACTATTTGGATCGTTCACATCTGAGTCCGTGCCTCAAACGCTGCAAATGGCGCCCAGCGTGTGGAACAAATCAAGCCGAGGCTGCGCAAGCCCGCTCCGGCAGCGCCGCCCGACTGAACTACGGAGAGATTGTTTCGTGCGTGCCCGCACCGCTCTTTAGGACAGAAGGTAAGCAGTCGGGAACTACGGGGAATTCACTAGCGAAGGAGCAACAAGTAAATCTCGAAGTCTTACCGAAAATTTTAAAGTTTCAGAGTCGACCTGTATCTCCCTCAGCATTACCTACTTTTCTTAAATGGATAAGCAAAAATGTACCTGAGTTTCCGATAACTGAGTTTTCTTTTGATGGGGAGCTTTGGGACAAAATTGGCACAAAACTCTGGGATGCTGCAACTACTGCAGATAAAACGGCTGCTGAACTTTTACCTGTTTGGCGCCAAATATCGGAAGCTCTCAAACAAATTCGACAAGGAAGGGCAAATTCTTCCGACTGTTCCCCATCGTCCTTCCCCCCAACCCCGGCGGTGCTTATCGGTGCGGGAAGCAACCCCTGCCAGGACTCTATCCGCGACTCCAACCCCACCCCCTCCCCCGGCCGGGGAGAAGGAAAATCGCGGCACCCGGAGAGCGCCGCCGCCGCCGCCGCTGCTGCGAGGCGCCCGCAGCCCCGCGGCTGCAGTCCGCTCCGGACCGTCCCTGCCGAGCTGCCGCCCGCCGCAGCCCCCCAACCCCTCGCCGCGTCGCTACCGCCCTCCACGCCCCCCCTCGTCGTTCGCCGTGCCACTGCCGCCCTCCGCA
>JACDJE010000104.1:2648001-2738700 GCA_016647715.1 Pavo muticus
CCACGTCGCTTGCCGCTCCGCTTCTGCCGCACGCGTGTAATTTAGTTAAAGACAAGGGTGGACTGGAGCCAGAGGATCTTTTTGAACCTGGTACAGTAGATCCGGAGGACGAACCGAACTTTTTCCCTCTTGACGATAATTTGAAGGGGACGGGAAGGAAAAAAAATGTTGCTTCTACAGCGTACTGCGGTGCTTTAGAGCAGTGCAGAAAAGAAGCATTATCACGGGGTGGTGCTGATAAGTTGCAAGCCTTTTCTGTGATGTATCCTCCAAATCAGCCCCCCGGCGGGAATCCTTGCCTTATGAGCCGGTGAAGGAGCTAAGGAAGTCACCGAGAGATTATGGAATTCAGTCTGCCTTTACATATAATTTTTCGGTTAAAATTGGTGACAGTTATGTTATGACCGCTCACGATTTGAAAATTTTGTTACGAACGATTCTGTCTCCCATACAATACAATGTGTTTATGACTGACTACCCAGAACAGGCTACCGTCCAGACTATGGATAATTTGGCTAATTTAAGCAATACTGGCATGGAAGAGCTCATGGGGGAAGGGGTTTGGGCAGCACCTCAGATCCAGGCACAGATGGACAGGCAATGCCTTGAACAAGTTAAAACTTTGGTGTTGTGCGCTATCTGTCGGATACCCGATATTAATTCGTATAATGCCTCATTTACATCAATTAAGCAGGGGGCTGCTGAGCCGTACATTACATTTCTTGACCGTTTACATAATATGGTAGAGAGACAAATGGAAAATCAAGCCAGCCGAGATATTTTGCTTAAGCAATTAGCAGTAGAAAATGCAAATGCGGATTGTTGACAGGTTTTACAATCCATAAAGAATGCAGATCCATCCATTACTGACATGATTAAAGCCTGTCAAGATGTAGGCACGGAAAGTCATAAAATGGCCTTGCTAGCAGACACACTGGCATTCCAGCTCGATGTAGGGACAGCACAAAAAATGAAGTGTTACAATTGCGGGGAACCCGGTCATGTACAAAGGGACTGCAAAAAACCTAAGCGAGCAAATACAAATGCTTATCCTATTCTGGCTCGACCCTGTCCCCAGTGTGGGGGGGGGCTACACGGGGCAATCCCATGCCTCTGGTGTGTTGGCCGCACCCCACAGCTTGGTGTCATCAGCAGGCTTGCTGAGGGTGCACTCAACCCCACTGTTAGCGTCGCTGAGGAAGACAGTAAAGAGCTTGGGGTCATGACCACTGCCCTGGGGAGCCTGTCCCAGTGCCCGACCACCCTGTCCGTGAAGAGCCTTTCCCTAATGCCCTGGCCAAATCTCCCCTGACGCAGCCCCATGCCGTTCCCTCGGGTCCTGTCCCTGCCACCGGAGAGAAGAGCTCAGCGCTGACCCTCCTCTCCCCTCGTGAGGAGCTGCAGGCCACCATGTGGCCTCCCCTCAGCCTCCTCTGCTCTGGGCTGAACAAGGCAAGGGACCTCAGCCGCTCCTCATACGCCTTGCCCTCTGGGTCCTTCAGCATCTTTGGAACTCCCCTTTGGACGCTGCCTGCTCGTCTGCGCTTCTGTGATATTCCTCCTATGTTGTGGGGGTTGTCAGTTCAGTCCTTTTTAAATAAATACCCTTGTATTTAAACAGAGGGGAAAACGAGTAATTGTTTCAAAAAGCTTACTAGTTGCAAATGGTCTTAACGATGTAAACTCAAAGAGTTGGAGGGCTTCTTGAAAACCCACAAGTTCCTAGCTGACTGCGCTTTATTAGCTCAGGGTTGGGCTGGATGAGCTCCTTGGCTCTCTTGCAACATAGCCTACTCTGTGATCTGTGAACCTGTGTTTGGCATGACAGTGGATACTCTAGAGCCATTGCTGGAGGAAACCTCTGCGAAACCAAATTCAGCAGGAATTCAAGGTCTGCTTTTTTCTTGCATAGCTGTGCTTTCACAGAGAGACCCGCAGGACTGTGCTCTTTTTTGAGATCAGGCACTGGAGGAGAACACCGTTTTGTCAATCGCAAAGCTAAATCACCTGCCAAACATTGGTCTACGATCCAATTGTTGCATTGACAAGCAAGGGAAAGGTCACACCCGTCTGCCCCTTGCGCCTCCCCATAGCACCCAAAGAAATAGATGCAGAAACCCTCAGCTAGGATGTATGTTGAATTTTATTTTCTTAAAGCCAGGAAAGTCCTGGCCTCTTCTTGTTGTCAGGAGAGTGGAAAGTGTTGGGTTAGATGCTACTGTCTTATCGGTGGCCATGGCTGTGCCTCCCGCAGCTGTCGGATCGGTGGCTGGAGCTGTGGCTCCCATGGCCGTCTGATCAGAGGTCTTGTCTATGTCTCGAGTTGTGGTCTGAGCGGTGGCTGGAGCTGTGGCTCCCATAGCTGCCTGTTTGGTGGTGGCAGCTGTGCCTCCCATCATTCAGTCCATGCTCGTGCGGCGTGCCTGGGCCTCACAACAGCTGCATGGGCACCACGGCATCCACTGCCGGGTGCGGGATGAGGAGCCCCATGCCATTTACTCCCCAGCTGATCCTGCTGGGGCTCGAGGTGTACTGAGGGGGGTCCACCTCCATGGGCTCCACAGCATCCACCGCCGGATGGGGGATGAGGAGCCCCATGCCCTGCACTCCGCAGGGGCTCGTGCTGGGGCTCGAGGCATACTGAGGGGGTCCCACCTCCATGGGCTTCTCGGCATCCACTGCCGGATGGGGGATGAGGAGCCCCATGCCCTGCACTCCACAGGGGATCGTGCTGGGGCTCGACGCATACTGAGAGGGTCCCACCTCCATGGGCTCCTCGGCATCCACTGCCGGACGGGGGATGAGGAGCCCCATGCCATTTTGCCCCCAGGGGGCAACGCTGCGCCTCGCGGTCTTCTCTGGGCGCACGAACATTGCCCACAGAGCTTTCCTCCCACGGCGAGCATGTTGAGATCTCCTTCCTATCAGCGGGCAGCGGAAAAGACTCACTTGCACGCCGTTCTCTGAACGCTCTGCGTGCCTGAGCAGCACGCGATTCTTGGGCTGATGAAGCACAGGTGTGTTCTTCATCTTGTCCCTTCGTGGAGGCTAGAGACTAGTCTCTAGTGGGCTGCACAAGAGACTGGACACAGGAGCGATGGCTGTGGCTCTCACGCGGTAGTGCCTCTCGTGCGCCCGTTGCACTTGGTCTGCGTGCCAGGTGGCGTCCTCCTCTGCGCTTCCTGGCACTGCCTCTCTCTCGCCCCACACCCAGGTGGGCAGCCGCCTGCCTTCCTGCTCTGGCTCCTCTCCCGTCCACGCACGCGTGGCACCCAGAAGGCCTAAGCTCGGCAAGTGTGGGCCAGCTGCCGGTGCTCCCGTACTTGTGGGGCGCGGCACAAAGGGCGGGGCAGTGGTGGCCATTGTGATGCCCGCAGGCCGCTGCAGTGGCCACTGTGACAGCGTCTGATGCGTGCAGCCAACCCTGGGCGTGGCGGGGGGAGCGTGTTCTGTGGCCTTGTCCTGGTGTTGTGGTTTGTGATCGGTATGCCACACCGTCACTGAGGAAGATAGTATTCGCTTCAGTTCCAATTATATTGCATTGTACTGTATTATCTCGCATTCCGCTGTCATTTGTAGTCAGTTTGGGTTTTTTTTCCTTAGCTGGGGGCCGCTGTTTTTCCTCGTCCCGGCCCATCTCCCTACCTTTTCCCTACCCCCCTTCCCCTTTTCCCGGGGCATGGGACCGCGGGTCCTTTTGTCCCTTGAACCGGGCCGAACCGTGACGGGCCTGACCTCCCCTTGTGGAAACACAGGATCACAGAATCCTAGAGTCAAGTTGCAAGGGACCTCTGAAGGCCGTCTAGTCCAAGTCCCCTGCAACGAACAGGGACCACAGCTAGACCAGGTTGCCCAGGTCCTTATCCAGCCTCGCCTTGAAAGCCTCTGGGGACGGGACATCAACCACAACACTCGGTAGCCTGTTCCAGTGCCTCAGCACCCTCACTGCAAAAGACTTTTTCCTTGTACCTAACCTAAACCCACCCTCCCTGAGCTCGTAGCCATTTCCCCTTGTTCTGTCGCCACAGACCCTGCTCAAGAGTCTGTCCCCCCTCTTCCTTGGAGCTCCCCTTTAGATACTGAAAGGCCGCTATCAGGTCATACCGCAGCCTTCTCTTCTCCAGGCTGAAGAGCCCCAGCTCTCTCAGCCTGTCCTCCTCGTAGGAGAGGTGTTCCACCCCGTGGATCACGTTTGTGGCCCTTCTCTGGACACGCTCCAACAGGTCCGTGTCTCTCCGGTACTGAGGACTCCACGTGTGGATGCAGTACTCCAGGTGAGGCCTCAGCAGCGCACAGCAGAGGGGCAGGATCACCTCCCTCGACCTGCTGGTCACGCATCTTTTGATGCAGCCCAGGCTGTGGTTGGCTTTCTGGGCTGCGAGGGCACATTGCTGGCTCGTGTCCAGCTTGCCATCCACCAGTGCCCCCAGGTCTCTTTTGGCAGGGCTGCACTCAGTCCTTTCATCCCCCAGCTTGTCTTGGTAGTGAGGGTTGACTCGACCCAGGTGCAAGACCGTGCATTTGGATTTGTTGAACCTCATGCGGTTCACCTGGACCCACTGCTCAAACCTGCCTGGGTCACTCTACAAAGCATCCCATCCCTCTGGTGTGTTGGCCGCACCCCACAGCTTGGTGTCATCAGCAGGCTTGCTGAGGGTGCACTCAACCCCACTGTCAGCGTCACTGAGGAAGATAGTAAAGAGCTTGGGGCCATGACCACTGCCCTGGGGAGCCTGTCCCATTGCCCGACCACCCTGTCCGTGAAGAGCCTTTCCCTAATGCCCTGGCCAAATCTCCCCTGACGCAGCCCCATGCCGTTCCCTCAGGTCCTGTCCCTGCCACCAGAGAGCAGAGCTCAGCGCTGACCCTCCTCTCCCCTCGTGAGGAGCTGCAGGCCACCATGTGGCCTCCCCTCAGCCTCCTCTGCTCTGGGCTGAACAAGGCAAGGGACCTCAGCCGCTCCTCATACGCCTTGCCCTCTGGGTCCTTCAGCATCTTTGGAACTCCCCTTTGGACGCTGCCTGCTCGTCTGCGCTTCTGTGATATTCCTCCTATGTTGTGGGGGTTGTCAGTTCAGTCCTTTTTAAATAAATACCCTTGTATTTAAACAGAGGGGAAAACGAGTAATTGTTTCAAAAAGCTTTCTAGTTGCAAATGGTCTTAACGATGTAAACTCAGAGAGTTGGAAGGCTTCTTGAAAACCCGTGCATTTGGATTTTTTGAACCTCGTGAGGTTCACGTGGACCCACTGCTCAAACCTGCCTGGGTCACTCTGTAAGGCATCCCATCCCTCTCGTGTTTTGGCCACACCCCACTGCTTTATTTCATCAGTAGGCTTGCTGAGGGTGTACTCAACCCCACTGTCAGCATCATTGAGGAATATAGTAATGAGTATGGGCCGCAGTACTGATCCTTGGGGGCACCGCTCGTCACTGATCTCCATCCAGACACTGAGTCATTGACCACCACGCTCTGAACTCGATCCTGCAGCCAGTTCTTCATCCATCGAACCGTTCACTTATCAAATCCATCTCTTCCCAGTCTGCAGAAAGGGATCTTGCAGGGTGCCATGTCAAAGGCCTTCCTGAAGTCGAGACAGATGACATCAGTTGCTCTTCCCTTGTTTGTTGAGGCAGTGACACCATCATAGAAGGCCACTAGGTCGTGTCAGCAGGATTTGCCCTTGGTCAAGCCTTGCTGTCTGTCCTGTATCACCTCCCGCCTTCCATGTGCCTTTTCATATGTTCCACGTTGATTCCTGGGGGACACCAATTGCCCTCCATTTGAGAGCAATTCTGATGATGAGTACAGGAATGTCCAACCCATAGGCCATGGAACGCATGCAACTTGGCCCAGCTCACATTGTGGCCACTTCCTGTCCTTCACATCTCTGGTAGTGACTCTTCCCACCAAGTGACCTGGCCTGGCCCCGTGTGCACACCCATCACTCAGCAACAGCCAAATATCAGTGTGCGATCAGCACTGTCTGGGCTGAAACCAAGGCACAGGGAGGGTGCAGTTCAGTCCTAACTCAAGTTAATGACTAATTATTGCGTACATTTTGATACATTGTCTAAACATAGTCCTGTGAACAGTGAAAAATATGCAGGCTCCCTTTCTGTTTTGATAATGGAATTTGAGAATAGATTTCAAGATTGCTGAAATAACCATCATTTTTTTGTATATTTGTGACTCAATTTTCAGTCAACATAAATACATTTCCTGCCAATTTTCAAATGGAATGTATAGAGTTGTAATCAGATATTCAACTTATAAATTTGATCATGTCTCTATCAGACTTTTATGAGCTCTGTCTTTCCAGAGAGAAGTAGCCCTCACTTCTCAATCGTGCCTTATTAAAGTGTCATAGCTTTTTGGCAGTATGCACATTTGTGAACAATTATTGTCAGGGCTGAAACACAGGAAGAGTAAAATTTCATCAAAAATCTCTGACAAACACCTTGAGAACTCACTAACAATTGCAACCATTTCAATTGAAACAGACTGGTGCATTAGTTTCACGAAAACAAGGTCAAATATCCCACTAGTTTTATGTTTCTGTTACTTCTTTTTTTAAAAAAATATATATATACATTTTTTTAAATAAAAATATTAAAAGTTAAGTTTTGTTACTTATATAGATTAACTATATTATATATTTTACAGGGGCTGCTCTGAAAGTAATGCCTGCTATTTTATTTTGTTGGCAGTATGGCAGCAGAGTTTGAAGCTTCCTGCCAATATTCCATTACATTTTGCTGCTGAGGAGCAGTCTGACAAAGTGGTATCTGACATGGAAGTGTGTGTGAAGGGAACGAGTGTCAGTGAATTTCTTCATGCAAAAAAACCTGCAACCATTGACATTCATCGATGCCTGCTGAACATTTATGGAGATCAAACAGTGAATGTGAGCACAATGAGGTGCTGGGTGGTGCATTTCGACAGTGGTGACAGTGTGTCACCTCTGCAGGTGGAGGTTTTGACAAGCATGACAAATATTATTATCCTATCCTTTCAAGACTTAAAATTTGTTCTACATTTTACAGAATATATCTGACATTTAAAAGCCAAAGTGTTGGCTTTGGCAGAGAAATAAAATAGGGATTAGTTGCAGAATGAGTTAACATCCTTGGATGATGATAACTAAAAATTTTCAACAATAGATCATACAGGCATTAAATGTACTGCTTGCGTCTTTACAAACCTGATCGTTTTCAGTTTCTCGTGGTTTGTACAAGGTAGCCATGATGGCTTGATATTTAACCAATTTCATATCATTGTACTTTTTTGTTTGTTTTTGTTGGTTTTTTTTGTTTGTTTCTTTTTTTTGTTTGTTTGTTTTGCTTTTTGCTTTCGAATATATGAAATGACCTAGTACAGACAACTTGATAAAGAGCTCACAGGAGGAGTGAGGACTCTGGCACATGGAAAAACCCACAGTTCTTCCTTTAATTCCTGCATTATCTCAAAACAATTCAAAAGAGCTATTTTATCTGTTAAATGTCTGCTAGATATTAAAATCCACTATACACAAGAGAGTTGTGCTCTTGAAGTAAACCTGGAAGATGAGAAAAGGTGGATTCAGGCTCTTTACAACATTTCCCATGTATCGCAGTAAGCACGTCAAACACTGCCACATTCTTTAAAAGATACCCAGGCACTTAGTCTTGGAAACTCTTCAGTATTTATGGTGACAACATTATCAGAAAATTGACACTTGTCAAACTAATTAATCAGCTGTTATTTAGGTAATAGGATGGTTAGAGCCCAACCTACGTCAGAGCTAATGTAACCCTAAGTGAGATCTTGAGAATATAGAGTAGGCTCCAGTCCCACAGCAAGGCATAGGGTACACCAGATCTATGTACTTCGTATGCTCATTCTCTTCTGAGGCTTGCTAAAGGAGATTACAGTCTCAAAAAGGTAATTTGAGGGTATAGAGAAATTCTGGACAATCTTGAGACAGATACTGAGTCTGAGAACAAGAAATGGCTTTACCAGTGAGTACTGGGATTTAGCTTTTCCAGTGCATACTGGAAAGCAATCCAGCAAGATTAGCTCTAAGATCCTTAGAAAAAGCACAACTTGTATTTTTCATATGAGAGAAGTGGCTTCAGCAGACTTCTGAGTCAGCCAAGAGGCCCCTGAGTGCAGGATGGTGGGACCTCCACAGCTGCACATGGAAGCATGAACAGCCCCACACAGGGTCTCCTGCCTCTTGTAAGCTTCCCAGTCTCCCCAGGACACCACAGCACGGCCAGACCCTGTCCATCAGCATCCTTTTTTATCTTCCAAATTCATTTCAAAAATTATGCTTAGACTTACTTACAAGTCACTTACTCATGTCATCACCCTCCTCTCATTATGAATGTGTATGAGAAAACACATGATGGTGTCTCGAAGCACTATCAATGCAATGAATCTTTTGGCTGGTATTTAGTAAAATTATTCTAGTTTTTCCACAACAGCATGTCTGTGTGTCTTTGACATATTGATTATAGATTGCAAGAGAAACAACATATGTCAAAAAATTGTATTGCACCACTACTAGGGTCTACTCTGTCATAATTTACATTTTTTGAAAAAGCCTTCATAGCAAGTGGCATTCAGCTGACCTCCTAAATCATGAAGTTTTTCATCTTTTCCCAGCATTTGCCCAAGGTCAGAGGCTATGTTTGCTGCTGTTTTGCCAGCTCTGCACCCAGTAAATAAATAACAAAACTATAGTCTGTCTCCAGCTCTGGGGTGCCATCAGCAGCAAGATTAGGGGGCACAGAAATTGCTGTATCAAATGTAGCCCATATAGTATAATGTGCCAAGGTGAGTAACAAATGCTTCACATAAAAGATTAAAAAAAAAAAAAAAAATCAGTGGTAGGTAAATGTGGAATGATCTGTTGTTTCTGATGGTTTTCCATGATAAGTATGACATGCACATCTGCTTACTGCAATGATAATCCTGCCTTACAAGTGTTAAACTGAGGAATACTAATAAGGAAAACAAGTGAGAAACAGAACAGTAACAAAGAGGAAAGGCTGTCACAAGGAATACCATCGGTTCTTAATGAAGCTATCACTGAGGAATAAGCCCTAGTCTAGAGCATACTGAATTTGGTAAAATATTTATTATTTGGGGATTGTACAGCTTGCATTCCAGGACTGTAATTCCACCCAGCAGTGACTCTCCATGACATTTTATTTTGTTTCATTGACTTCCGCCATCGAACTACCCACAAAGAGCCAGGAAGGAGTTGCACCAGTGTTAGCAAACAGTCATGCTGTAAAACTGTTAATTGGAAAACAGTGAAATTACACCATGTTCATAATGTATTAATGGTAAAGTGCTATTACATTGTTAATGTTCTACTTAAAGACATAGAAATTGTCTCGGTTGACAGCTCTGTATTTTCTTTTCACTTGCACAAGACTGATTTTTTTGCCCATTGTGTATGAATTCTGAAGAGATTTATAACATTTATCTGTAGCATATTTTGATAAAAGGTAACATATGAAAGAAACACCAACAAGTCTCAAACAATAGCAGTATTAATATCTTGCCTTGGGAAAAAAAAAATGTGAGGGAAGGGGAGGGGAGGGGAGGATTTTGGAGCATCTTTTTCTTGGCCTACTTTGTCTATTTAAAAGTAGAAAAAAATTGCAAAGCCATTGCATGAATAATTAATTCATACTGACAACATCTTGGGACATATTTTCAGCAGTTTTTTGTTATCTTCATGCTCTGAGTGCAACTGTAAATGCCCTTCTGTGAAATAAGTGTCTATAGACGCTAGTCACAGATCCTAGTGGTTTCATGGAAACAGAAGCTTTCCAGATGATTTCCCAGCTGTATTACTAAAAAGCTATTGATTAAAAATTCAAATAGTATTATTCAATTCCATACGTCAGACAATAATTTTTAGTGGTTTCCACCGATGTTCATTACATATGGAATATTTACTACTTTTGCTTCAGAATTTCTCTGGTTTTGCTACAGTTTCTTGTACTCAGCTATTGAATTAAATTGTGATGACAAAGGATGTTCAGGGTGATGAAGAAAAAAAATAAAAAAGGTATCTATTTTCTACATTAACTGTTTAAATATATTCAAATGTCTAGATCAGAACCAGATACATTTTCTGACTGGATTTGAAATAAAACTCTACTTTCTTTACAATCCAGTTTCCTGGACATCTCAAAAAAGTTTATTACTGAGTTTATTATTGTAAGCCATGAATTTATAGGGAGTGCTACCCAGTCCAGCTGATGATTGACGGATACAGGTTACTGATTTAGTCTGTGCTGTTTACCTCACATATTATGTCTGAATCTCTGGATTTATTTGAGGTCCTAAAGAAATGTCTGGGTAAGTCACACTAAAATTAGGTCATTTAAAATAAAGTAACTCATTTTTCTTGTTAATAATTACTGCTTTTATCGTGATTTTCAAATTATTGGGTTAGACATAGTGCTTTAATGATTTTGACAAGTTAATGCTTTCTGTGCAGCATGCAAATTATTTGTTTTAATTACCTGTTGACAGCAAGTTTGGGGAGGAAGAGGCAGGTCTATGTCAAATATGACACCCAATACTCTTTTCTCTCAGGACAGAAGAGAACAGTGCTATAATGAATAACTGCCAGTGAAGGAAAAGGTAACAACATTCTTCCAAATGATTCTTTCAACATTCTCCCAAACCTACTAACATCCTAGTTAAAATCCCTAGGAGTCTGATACTGCAGGTAAGTCATTTTCATGCCCTCGTTTCTCCGTCTTGAACTGGTCCTACTCCACAATGAGTTCACTGACACAAATAAATTAAAACCAGTTGTTCTCAAATAAGGTATTTGATATGGAATGGTCTGCTGCAGTTTGGAGATGTCACATGTGAAGAAAAAAAATCACATGAAAGTATATAGAAAGCGCTCACACAGAAAAGGTGACTGCTACACACTGAGACGCTGAATTTGGCATAGAGCCCAGAAAAAAGCACCTCAAATGTTTAAAGTTAGCCAAAATCTTATAATCTTTCAATTGAGAGTGACCGCCAACTTTAGATATGTTTCCATCCACTTTTACTGATACAAAAACTACAGAAGGAAAAAAAGTCATAGCTGGTTTTTTTTCAGTGTATTCAAAAACTCTTTTTTAATTTTTTTAAAAATATACTTGAAGATTTCCCGAAACTAAAAGCAGGTTTTTATGTTTTTTGCTTTTCACTCTTACTGGGAGTTAATACTTAGCTTTTCTAATATTTTTATATAACTTAAGGTTTTTTAGTATTATGGAGCACTAAATTAGAAAATCTCTCACACCACCTCTAAAAAAATGGCAGTGCTGGATGTATGACAACATAACCTTTGGTGCAATTTTTCATACATCAGTTAAAGGCTCCAAGAAAGGACAGGTGAAGTGCTCTACATTTTCCACAAGTCATTAGGTTGTATATAAAACATCATTGCAGAGCAGTTGTTTACATTCATGCTTTTTCTACTTGTAGTTTATGCAGCTGTCACGGGTTATCCCTGGATACAAGTCCGTGACAGGGGGGCACAGGCAGGGTAAAGAAAAAAAAAAAGAGCGAGGAAAAAAAAAAGAAGGGGTACGAACGGTTTGCCGCACGATCTGGCTGGCCCCGGGCCACGCGCTCCGGGAGAGGGGGAAGGGCAGGGAGCTAGTGGATGGGTTTAACAAAAGGAATGCAGCACCGATCTGAGAGGGAATGGCAATTTACTAAATTTAACTAAATCAAACAAAGTGAGAGAGAGAAGAGTATCCAAAACGCGAAATCAAACCACAATAGCGCGAAGGAACCACGTGCTGTTCTCCCCGGCGAGCTGAGAAGGCTCATCCGGGACAGCGGGGGAAGCCAGGCGCTCCGTCCAGTCCAGAGCTCCACCCCCACTTCCTCTTCGCGCCAAGTCCTCCCGGACTCCCCTTCCATCAGGATCCTCCAAATGCCCATAAGGGGCAGTAAACGGAACCAGAACATTAACTCTTTAACTCCCACTGGTTCACATGATGTTCTGATGTGGAATACAGACCGCAAAAGAAAAATCACCAAACCACAACAGCAGCATACGCTTACTCGCTTACTCACATCAGCCTCGGTATATATCTCCTCAGTAGAGCTGAGCAGGTCAGGTTTCCATCTTTTGTAATGTGATAGTTTGATTGGTCTTCTATGATGGAGTGCTGGCATCAGTGGACAAAGAAAGGGCAACAAATGTCATCTACCTGGAGTTGCGTAAGGCCTTTGACATGGTCCCACACCATATGCTTGTCTCTATATTTGAGAGATATGGATTTGGAGGGTGGACTGTTTGGTACATTCCGTCTCCACCTTTACATAAAGCCAAGAATTGGTTGGAAGGCTGCTATCAGAGGTTTGTGGTATATGGCTCTATGTACAAGTGGAGACTAGTGATGTCCCTCATGAGTCCATCTTCGGAACAATGCTCTTCAACATCTTTGTCAGTGACATAGATAATGGGATTGAGTGCACCCTCAGCAAGTTTGCTGATGACACCAAGCTGAGTGGTGCACCTGATAGGACAGAAGGAAGAGGGACCTGGACAGGCTTGACAAGTGGGTCCATGTGAACCTAATGAGGTTCATCAAGGCCAAGTACGAGATGTTGGGCTGGCACAAACCCATATATGTGTACAGACTGAGAGCTACTCTACTGAGAAGGACTTGGGAGTCCTGTTGGATGAAAAACTTAACATGAGCCAGCAATGTCTGCTTACAGCCCAGAAGGCCAACCTTATTCTGGTCTGCACCAAAGGAGGGGTGCCCAACATGGCGAGGGAGGTGATTGTGCCTCTCTACTCTGCTCTTGTGAGGATTCATCTGGAATACTGCATCCAGGTCTGGGGCCTCCACTCAGGAAAGGTGTGGAGTTTTTGGAACAGGTCCAAAGGAGGACTGCAAAGATGATTAGAGGGCTGGAGCACCTCACCTCTCCTACAAAGACAGGCTGAGGGATCTGGGTTTGTTCAGGCTGGAAAAAGCTCTGGGGAGACTTCATTGTGTCCTTCCAGTACTTGAGGGGAGCTTATAAGCAGGAGGGAAATCAACTTTTTACACAGTCTGATAGTGACACGACAAAGGGCAATGGTTTTAAACTAAAAGAGGGGAAATTTATATTAGATGTTAGGGGGAAATTTTTCACTGAGAGAATGGTGAGGATGGAACAGGAAGCACAGAAAAGTTGTGGATATGCCATCTCTGAAAATGTTCAAGGCCAGGTTGGATGGGGCCCTGGACAACCTGATTTAGTGGTTGGCAAAACTGTTCATGGCAGAAGAGTTGGTACTAAATAATGTTTGATGTCCCTTCCAATCCAAGCCATTCTGTTTTTCTGCAATTCTGTGATTATGGCAATCTGCCATTCTGGAATGATGTCTTCTTTTCTTTCACAACTGATGTATCTTGTTTTTCTAACAAGTCAATCCCATTCTCATAGCCATCTTTTTGTATTGCCAAGTCTTCCCAATTTTCAAATGTTATTTTAAGTTTTCAATTTTATTTTCTTTATTTCCTATCCTAAAAAAATAATTTTCATCCTAATAATAGTGAAGATGATATCTCTTATCATCGCTTAGACAAACTTTGTTATCTTTCAGTTTTCAGGCATTTCTTTCAAATTCCTGGTGACCTTCACTGCTGCTTTCTGAAATGTTTCCCATTTCATTAAACCTCTTTTATAGCAGTTAATTTGACTTTAGATGTCTCAGCATTTGACACTTTGTTGTCAAAGTCCCTGTCTGTTGTTATCTCTTGATTATTTTACTTAAAGGAGCAATATTTGTACCCTAAATTGGTACTGGTGACTTTTCCTTCAATAAGCTTGTAGCATCCATAATGTATAATTATCATTTAGTCCAACATCTCTACTTGCAGTTGCCTCCCATGGTTCCCTCAGAGAATATTTGCCATTTATATTCTTTATTTTATTTTATTTTTAAGTCAGATACCTTCTCTGGGCTGCTTCCTGGTGTCACTGTGTGAGTCTGGGGGACAGTATTAGGATGTATATCCCTCTTGCCCTTACAACTCTCATTTGGATGCAGTACTTCTGGCCAATATCTGGCAGTTTTATGTGTATTTGAATCATAGAATCACAGAATCATCAGGGTTGGAAGGGACCTCTGGAAATCATGTAGTCCAACCCCTCTGCTAAAGCAGGTTCCCTAGAGTAGGCTGCACAGAAAAGTGTTCAGGTGGGTTCTCAATATCTCCAGAGAAGGAGACTCCACACCCTCTCTCTGCAGCTTGTTCCAGTGCTTTCTCACTCTCAAAGTGAATAATTTTTTTCTACATGTTCAGATGGAAATTCCTGTGTTCCAGTTTGGGCCTGTTGCCCCTCGTCCTGTTGCTGCACACCACTGAAAAGAATCTGGCTCCATCCATTTGACTCCCACATTTCAGCTACTTATAAACAGTGATGAGATCACCTCTCAGTTTTCTCCTCACCAGGCTGAACAGCCTCAGGTCTCTCAGACTTTCCTCATAAGGGACATGCTCCAGGCCCCAACATTCAGCTGCAAGTTTAATTATCTTACTGCGGCAACTTTAGTCACCTCTGCTTTATCCCCATCATGTTCTCCCACCAGGCTCAGGAGAGACTTTGAGGAGAAGAAACAAAAGATTGACTCTCTCACACCAGATCCCAAGCCAACTCTCCTCCATGCCTGTTTCTCGCCAAATGACAAGGTCCTTCTTTCACTCTTCTTAGTATTTAGGGTATTTTATCTGGTCTTTTAAAATGAGACTTACCAACAAGTGGAGTCTCCTTCTCTGGGGATATTCAAGACCTGTCTGGGCACCCACCTCTGCAACCTGCTGTAGGGAATATGCTTTAGTAGGGGGTTTGGACTCAATGATCTCTGGAGATCGCTTCCAACCCCTACAGTTCTGTAATTCTGTGAGTCTGACTTTTTTCCCACTGCTGTTTCTGGAGTACAGATGGAGCTAGTTGCAGTTTTGTATTACAACTGTAGAGGGCAGACAAGACAAGAAGGATCAGAGGATTTTCAGGTTTCTTTCAATCTCTTCCCCTACTACAGGCAAAAGTCATCTTACTCAAAACGGCAGCAGGTACTATTTTCCATTACGAAAGTACTTCTCACGATTTGGCTATTCGTGGTCCTTCAAAAACTTGTTTCTTGTGCGACGAGAGAATAAACAGTTTATTTCAAAGCCAGATCAAGGCCAGATCAGAATTCAGTAACTCCCTGAATTCTTTACCGAGGAATTTTACAGTAATGTGACGGCAATTATGATTTAAAAAAAGGAGATTGTTTAAAAATTTTTTGTTGTTATTGTTGTTATTAATGAATATGTAGCTTCTAATTTTAAATGTCAGTCTTGTCATTGATTTTACTTACAGATCAAGTACTCTATATTTCAGTTCCTGTTGCTCTGTATGATGACCAAATATGGATACTACAAAAGAGTAAAGATAGTTTAGTTCAACGTATTACTCAAATAGACAGTATTAAAATAAATCCCAAAAAACTAATGCTTAAGAAAACAAAAACAAAACAAAAAAATCCCTGTTACTTTTATCTTGAAAAACTAGGATACTTCTTGGGCACTTTTGGTCACAGTGATGATCGAGGAAATGGATAAGGCGTGTAATGTGCAATTTAAGTGTTATGAGTTCTTTGCAATACATTGTATATTTATTTGTCAAAATATAGAACCAAATATCACATGCCTTCAGAACTTCCTCCATTTTTATTGTGTAGGAAGCTATGTTTTAGGGGCAGAAATTCCGACGACCCTGTGAGACAGTGAGATTTATGCTAGAGAATCACAGGCTGCATATTTATACTTCGAGCTTTGGGCATTTTTGTCATGACCAACAGCGTACTGGGCAAACATCTTTTTGCTGAGATCTAGAACAGATATCCTCTAAAGCAAATCCTCGCAGTGCAAGGATACTTTGTTTCTTCGGAGCTATAGTCCTGGGAGCACTTGCTACAGCATTGGTGTGATGCATAGGGAGATACCGGACTACACACCTTTGGCGCAGTGAACCAGCAGTATTCGCTGTTGTGCAAAAAAATGGACAAAAGCTCTACCATTAGTTGACACAGAGAAAACAAAGTTCATTTTCTTGATCTTAGTGTGATCAGATAGAAGAAGGTTACAGAGAAGAATTTTTTTCTATTATATGCTTTGTATGCAGCTCTTTGCTTCTTGTTTTACATTGATGAGACATCACTTGCTCCAAATGATTCCAAATTCCAATATAATATTTCCTGGTATTAAATAGCAAAGAACTCCTGACTGATGCAGGTAGGTTAGGTTTCCCAGTTACCTATAAACATACTTTTGGTTTCCACAGTAACTCAGGTGCATCAAGCATTTTTCTTTCACGCTACTGGTTGCCATGGATACAAGTTGTTACAAAACATAGCAGCTATAAATAATCGTTGCGGGGATGTAGTTCTGCATTCAGCAGTGAGCTGTAGTAAACTTTGCTTCATAACGCATTTGAAAATTGAAGACTCTCAGAAGAGTTCTTCTTTCAGTTAGCTGAAGTAATACGCTTGTTGTAAGAGAAAATATTCACCAAAAATTATCAAACTTAAAGCATTCGTGAGACTGGTTCAAAATATAGAATTTGAACTACACTGCTCAAAATATAGAATTTGAACACCTTCTGGCAAACATGTGGATATGCTAATCCTAACTACATTAGTCTTAAATAGAAATCCAATCAAGCCAATGGAAATTGAATCAGAACAGAATATTTTCTAAATTTGAGGACAATATTACCTTATCAACAGGAATATTCTCATGCATTGTACAATAGCTACTTCATTAAAAGAATTACAAATATTTGCAAATGTCTGCTGTATAATGTAACCCGACAAAATGAGACAGAACAGCCTGCAGGGATGAGTGGCCTGGGAAGAATATAGGGATACTGTCCAAATGTGCAGGGATGCAATCAGGAAAGCTAAGGAAAAGATGGAATTAAACTTAGTGAGGGATGTGAAAACCAAGAAGGGTTTCTTTATATACATTGGGCAGAAAAGACAAGCAGAGGAGAGTGTACCTCCTCTGATAAATTAAAAAGGGAGAGCTGCCTTCCTCAGACACGGAGAAGGATGAGATTCTTAATGAATTCTTTGCATCAGTCTTCACCGTCAGTCAGGCTCCCTGTGCCTCCTGTGTCCCTGAACTTCTAAGTGGGGGCCAGGAGAGCAAAATCACTCAGTGTAAGAGTGGAGCAATTCCAAGACCACCTCATGAGGCTGAACGTGTACAAGTCCATGAGGCTCAATGAAATGCACCCCAGAGTTCTGAAGGAACCAGCTGACGTGGTTGCCAAGCCACTCTCCATCATATTTGAAAAATCGTGGCTGTCAGGTGAAGTTCTCATTGACTAGAAAAAGGGAAATACAGAGAAAGGAAGACCCAGGGAACTATAGGCCAGAGAACCTCACACTTGTGCTTCAGAAGATCATAGAGCAGATTCTCTTGGAAGATATGTTAAGCCATGTGTCAGATGAGGAGGTGATTCAAGACAGCCAGCATGGCTTCATCAAGGGCAGATCGTTCCTGACCAATCTGGTGGCCTTCTATGATGGATTGATGGCATTGATGTACAAAGGCAAGGTAATTAATGTTGACTACCTGGACTTCTACAAGGCCTTTCACATGGTCCCACAGCACTCCTTATCTCTAAATTGGAGAGATATGGATTTGAAGGCTGGACTATTAGGTGGATAAAGAATTGGCTGGGTGACCATAGCCAGAGGGTTGTTGTCATTGGCTCTACATCCAAGTGAAAGTTGGTGACAAGTGGTGTCCCCCAGGGGTTTGTGTTGGGACTGGTGCCCTTCAACATCTTTATCAATGACATAGACAGTGGGATTGAGTGTACCCTCAGCCAGTTTGCTGATGACACCAAGCTGATGGTGCAGCTGACACAACAGAAGGAAGTGAAACCATCCAGAGGGACCTGGACATGCTCAAAAAGTGGGCATGCAAGAACCTAATGATGTTCAACAATGCCAAGTCCAAGGTGTTGCACTTGGGACAAGGCAATACCAGATACAAGTACAGACTGTGAGAAGAATTCACTGAGAGTAGTCCTAAGAAGACGGACCTGGGGGTCCTAATGGACAAAATGCTGGACATGAGTCAGCAGTGCGTACTTGCAACCTGGAAGGCCAATAGGATCCTGGGCTGCATCATAAGAGGGATGGCCAGCAGAGAAAGGGAGGTGATTGTCCCCCTCTACTCTGCCTTTGTGAGGCCTCACCTGGAGCAGTGTGTTCAAGCTTGGGGCCCCCACTACAGGAACGATGCAGAGTTGCTGGAGTGGGTCCAGACAAGGACCACAAAGATGATCAAAGGGCTGGAGCACCTCTCCTAAAAAGAAAAGTTAAGGGAGTTGGGCTTGCTTAGCTTGAAGAAGAGAAGGCGCTGTGGAGACATCATTGCAGCGTTCTAGTACTTGAAGGGAGCTTACAAGCAGGAGGGGGACTGACTATTTATATGGTCTGATAGTGATATGACAAGGAGGAATGATTTAAACTAAAAGAGGGGAGATTTAAGTTAGATGTTAGGAAGAAATTTTTTACTGAGGTTGGGGAGGCTCTGGAACAGGTTACCCAGAGAGGCCGTGGATGCCCCAACTCTGGAGGCATTGAAGGCCAGCTTGGATGGGATCCTGGGCAGCCTGATCTCATGGCTGGCGACCCTGCTCATGACAAGGGGCTGGAAATAGGTGATCTTTAAGGCCTCCTCCAACGTAAGTCATTCTATATTCCTCCTATGATTCTACAAAGACGAAAGAACAAAATAGGAAGTACACTTAGCCAGGTTTGCAATTTTCTGCCAACAAAATTACAGTGTGAATATTTGATTTATATCTAAATATTGGAACTTAGTCTATGTGTCTGGACAGAGTCCACAGCTGAAATAATTGTACTGTTGTAAGGAAACCAAATCCTTAATGATCTACATCAGTTTGCATGTAAAAATAGTTGCTAAATGCTGGTAATTTTGCAATTCATATATATTAAAAAACAAAATCCTGTATTTTCATTGCAAGAATGATGCTACCAGAGATGGTAGCTCTCTACCATCTAAGCTTTATATTTATTTCAAATAAAAACAACAAAAAAGTAGCTATGTTTTTCAGAGACATGTAACCCCATAACAACAACAACAAAAAAAAACCAAACTTGCCGAAAATAATTGACTTCTTATTGTATAAAAAATTAAAAATTGCTTCAGTGTGCTATAACACATCATAAAGCCCTAGTAACTATGACACTTGTTCTTAAAAAGACAAACCAAAACCAAATAGAATTTAAAAAATAACTACGGAATGAACAGGAGCATAATTTTATTGTTTTCTGAAATTACAGATCCCGTTTTTCAAACACAGTCTGACTGAATAACCAAAAATGCATTTTCTCACATGAAAGGGAAGATTTTATTTCTCTCCATGTGTTCATTTTTCGGCAGAAGTTCTAGAAATCCTGACTTATCTAAAGTAAAATCTTAAGTTGTTTTTGTTTAGCAGGAGACTTTACAGAACAGGACTTTTCAATAGTCACCTCCTTTTTCTTTCTGCTTTTTAAAAAAACATCATCTTTAAATCTGATCAAACAGAGAATTGGGTTTTTTTTAATCCAGACAGTAAATTTTCAGTCATTTCTTCATATTATTAACAAGTTACTAACAATAAATTTCTTTAACGCCTAAAATGCATGGAATAATTAGAAAAAATCAAAATGGGCATGTAGTGATGATACAAGGACATGTAGTGATAGGATAAGAGGTAACGGTTTGATTTCAAATTGAAAGGGTAGATTTAGATTAGACAGAAGAAAGAAATTCTTTACTCTGGGTACAGCGAGACACTGGAACAGGCTGCCCAAAGAAGCTGTGGATGTCTCATACCTGGAGGCATTCAAGGCCAGGTTTGATGGGGCTTTGGGTAACCTGGTCTAATGGTACACTGAAACTAAATCTTTCATATATTTAGGTTTGTCCTAAGCAAAATAAAATCTGTATGTTTATATTTGTTAGGACTACAGGCTGCTGAGGGAGGTTGTGGATTCTCCTTCTCTGGAGATATTCAAGACCCGTCTGGATGTCTACCTGTGCACCCTGGTGAAGAGAGCCTGTTCTGCAGGAGGGTTGGACTTGATGATCCCTGGAGGTCCCTTCCAACCCCTACAGTTCTGTGATTCTGAGATTCTGTGACTGTGGTGGGAAGAATTTGAGTCCAGGACGTTGTTGTAACCCATTGTTCAAGAACTATCTGAAATCAGCTTTGTAGAAGAGTTGCACTCTAATTCAAGAAACATACTTCAATGCATCAGGAAAGTGTTATACAGACAATACTGTAGATCTTGTAGCTGACAATATACTGCAGTATTTCAGGAATGCCTAAGAAAATTGTATAAAGCAGGAATATATGTTACACAGTGCATAGTCTAGGAGTTTAGGAAATGAGGCCTTTCTGATTCCTTTTGTGAGTCACTTTGGAAATTCAACCTCCCTACATTTTCTATCAGCTCCTATTTGAAGCTATAGAGCTTTGTATCCTTCCTATACTGATAGATGGTACGGAAACTAAGAGCTAACACGGGTTTAAATGGAACCTGAGTACTCTTGGACTTTAAATATATAGCTAGGCACCATGATCAGCTCATGAAACATGGGCCAAGCATGACTTCATGCTGAGTGAATGTTATAGCTATCATGTATGCTTTTCTCTAGTTATCTATTTTTGGCAACTGTATTGTACAGGATACTACAATAGATGAACCTCTGATTTGACTACATTATGTAAGAAATATTTGACATGTAATTTTATCAAAGAGGGTAAGAATAAGGAGACATTCTGCTCAAGATAAAATTACTTCATGAGACATAAAAACTTTTGAAGGTCAGCCTGGCTAACTTCAAATAGTAATTTTTTGTTTGAGACCCTCCATCTCTCCCTAAAACTATGAACAGTAAAGTGTACAGGCTTTAAAAATGGATCATGATGGCACAGTTTAATTTTTTTAAAAACCTCCTTCTGCTTCAATATCCCTCTGCCAGCCAGCTACTCATTTTTGGACAGGTGGCATAGCAGGGCCATTCCTGGTAGAGGTACTTTGCCATCCTCTACTAAGCGTGGAGCAAAGGTCATGGAGCTAGCAGAGAAACCAGAAAGGCAGCAGGGCCTGTTCACCTAAATGTGACTAAATACATGTAAACCGTAACAATGAATTTAATTCCTCTCTTTCTACAGCTGACTTGTTTTTAAGGACTTTGATTAATGCTATTAATAACTGTCATGATGAACTTTCCAAACACAAGGGAATGAATGCTGCATGGATCCAGAGGAAAGGAGACCTGACCCAGCTTCTGCCCTGGGGACTCAAGGCCCACCCTGGGGGGCTGGTGAGACTCCTGCCATTTCCCCTACCTCAACTACACTGGGCATTATGACTTGACTGGTATTGAGAAGACATCGGTGTAACACTGACAATTTGGTAACTGCTGAGGAATCAGAAAGCATTAACAGGAGGTGCAGTAGGCAGGAATGTTGCTAAATTAAAATTCAAATGCAAGTAATGCTTGCAACAACTTGTGGTAAAACTGCCAGTGCATTGCTATTTATGCAGATGCGACAAGAAATTGACGTATTAACATATGGAGATGTAAACTAGTTTTGACCAAGGAAAAGGATGAATATTTATCTGCTTCAGTGAAGGTTAACATACTTGAATAAAAGAAAGAAAGGAAGGATTATATCACATCACTATAACTCCTTCTACTATTACTAGACAGTAATAGTAGATTAGATTTAGATTTCTTGACATTAGCATTGGTAGGACAGAGAAGACAATAAAATTCTGTTCAGAAAGCAGAAGCTTTACCTGAAGATAGCAAAAGTAACGTGAATATAATTCACAGGGCTGGACAAATATGGTCAAGGGCACCCACCTGACTTGAGCAATTCAAAATGCTCACAATTATTAAAAAATTAGGAAAAAAATGTCATATGCCTTGAAAATGAACAGTACTCTCTTCTTCAGAGGTGGCGGGCATTTCCTCAAACCAAAATAGATCAAGCTATTTTCGTGGGGAAAGGGTACATCCAAAAAAGCACAACATGATCTAATGAAGGTAAGAATTTGTATCCAAACTAGCCCATCTCCCAGACCTCTTTCCTGTGGAAAAACTGTCATGGAAGCTGCTGGTTTAGCAAATGGAGAGAGGGAGAGCAGGGTGCATGAGGACTGGAATCTCTGCACCAACCCTGAGAGCGGAGGGACTCCCTGCACACTGCCATGCTGTCACGCTCCCTTGCCACCAAGGCCAAGCTGCTCAGAAGGGCTGTGTGCTGGAGACAGGGTTGCATGTCACAGGCTGCCTTCAAAATGCCTCTGGATATCTAGTAGAGAGTTAGTGTCCCAGGTGATGACAGCTTCGCAGAGCTTTTGTTTGACCAAATGAATGCACTTACTGTGGAAAGGCAGCTGGAGGTAACCAGATAAACATTTACCTAGAAGGCTACATTTTTTGAAGTTTTAATTACCATCAGATTGCATGACAGTACACTGAGACTATTATTTCACTGGGGTTAAGCCTACTAGCTCATCAGTTATATGAAAGGAATGAATTGACTCAGCAAGAAAATATAATCTTAGCTACAGCCACGTGCAGTGAACCTGCTTTCTTGGTCCTCCATTTCATAGCATTTCTGGAGTTTGCAGGCTGCTAGTAGGCACCAGGTGCTGCTGCTTTGAATGGGAGCATGGGACTACCTGCATCCTGTCTGTTCTCTGGAGGAGGAATTCTGTGTGCAAAATTCACGGGCACCCTGTTTCAGAGAAAGTAAACAGAGGGGCAATTGCTACTCTCATCCTCTTCTCCCTGCTTACATCATTGGATGCATCATAGGATGCATCTCTTAACAGGACAGGCAGAGAAGAGTTGTCTCCCTCAGGTTGTGCTGCACTAAGGAGCTTTTGCATACTTACACAGATCATTCAAAAAACACTAGCACTGAGTATGCAGGTGATTTCTTTTTTTTTTTTTCCCCTGCAGAAGAAATGAGTATGCAGATGAATCTAATGCATTTACCACCAGCAAAATTAGGACCTCACAACTAAACAAAGCACTGGAGGACAATCCTCTTTCTGTACTGGGTCAGTGAAACTGTGCTGCCAGGAAGGCTGCAAGGCATGAACAACAGGACTGCCTCACAAAGCAAAGCAGCCAGACTTCCTCTCTCTGCACACACTTCCCTTTCAACGTCTTAGTCAACATCAGAAAAAAATATAGTTGTTTTCTCACTAATTTTGTTGTGTTGTAATAAGAATAATTGTTAGGAGTCCATATCATCCTTTTTATTTAAAATAAAAAGACTTCAGCCCCCATAAGTTGGCAAGAATAGCCAAACAGAAATCACAGAAACCGAGGAATCAAAATTGGCATAACAACACAGCAAAAAATGTGGGGAAAAAAGGTAATTCCTTTAGACTTCATCATATATATCCAAAAGAAATCTGTTGTTAAGAGTTCAGAGATTTACTTCCTTGCTTTACAGAGCAAACAGATGAGTTAACGGCTCCTTGTAGCAAGAGAAGCTTCAAGAAACTTCATACAGTCTGTTGTTAAAAAAAAATAGGTAACTGGGAATCAGAAGGAAAGTAAAAAAGTGATAAAAAAACAGCTGTATGCTGAAGATGACAGTTACACATCTTTAAGGCATTATTTTTTTCCCCATCATGCTGTAGCACTTGCAATATACCATTTTCCTGAGTCAAGCATTGAGGCAAAAAATAAGCACAACATCAATGTGACAGAAATACTGAATATTTTATTGAAACAGTATGCTGAAAAATATACAGGTACTCTTACAGTCTTCACATGTCATTAGGATATGGGGTTTTGCCAGTTGAGCAGCAGGGAGTCTCTAGCTTGATGTTTAAAAAAAAAAGGGGGGGAGGGAAGGGGGAGAATGGAGGAACCATAAGTAGAGTAGAAAGATGATGTGTAGATCCAGGTGTTCACTCCAGAGTAGGTCACCTAGGAACAGGTCACGGTGGAGGGGTGCTGGCCTTGGTCGCCCTTACAAACTGCAGCAGTCCCCATGCACCTGTTTACTACACAAAATGGAAAATCTCTACCAAAAGTGAGAGTATCCACAAAATATTGTCCTTGGACTCAGAGCAGTCACCAGCCATGCCCAGCGACTTCCCTGCAGCATGATGACATGAAGGAGGCAGGTTCCCATCTTCAAGGATCTTAGGCAGATCAGCAGGGATACTGAGTTTGTCTTTCAAGCATCAATGCACAAAGTCACGTGGCAAAGAAGCCTCAGCAACCTTTGCCTGGAAACTTTTTGGTTCCGTATCTTGAGACCTTTCTGAAAGAATCCTGTTAAAGAATCACAGAGCATGCCAAATTGGAAGGGAACTACAAGAATCACCAAGTCCAAATCCTGGCTCTACACAGGATCAACCAAAATTCAAACCCTATGTCTGAGAACACTGTCCAATTATGTCTTGAATTCTGGAAGGCTTGGGGCTTTGACCACTGCCTTAGGGAGCCCACTCCTGTGTCCAATTACCCTCCACTGGCGAGCGATGCTGGGCCTGATGTATCCCAGGGTACAGTTGGCTCTTCAGGCTGCCAGGGCATGCTGCTGACTCAAATTCACAGAATCATAGAATCACAAAATGTAGCGGTTGGAAGGGACCTCTGGAGATCATCTAGTCCAACATCCTGCCTTCAAACAGAACCACAGCTCCCTTTCTGTGGGGCTGCTCCAGCCTCTCATCCCTCAGTCCGCATAAATCCAAGGTTACCCCAGCTCAGGTGTAGAATCCAACATTTACTCTAGATAAACTAGATGTAGTTGGTGATTGCCCAACCCTCTAATTCATCAGAAACACTCTGCAAGGCCTCTCTACCCTTGGGGAAGTGAAAAGTTCCTCCCATTTTACTGTCCTCTGCAAACTTACTCAGTATACTCTTAAGACTTGTATTCAAGTCATTGATGAAAGAATTAATGATAACTGAGCCCTGTGAAATCCCATTAAAGATTGACCACCAGCCTCATGGAACAGCATTTACCCCTCACGCATCACGTTATGCTTTTATCTAGCTGTACACTGGACATTTTGTCTAGAAGGATACTGTGAGAAACTGCACCAAAAGCTTTGCTGAAATACAAGGTGGCTAAATCTGCTGGCCTCCGTTGGTCAGCTAGGTGAATAACCCCTGCAAAAGGGTAAGTTTGTTAAACATGACTTCCCCCTCGTGAACCCACATCAGCTATGACCAGTGATTGCACTACCTTTGAAATGCCTTCCAGTAACTCATAAAATAGCCTTCTCCATAATTTAACCAGGCACTGAAGTGCGACTGACAGGCCTCTAAATAATTATTAGGCTCTTGTTATTGCAATTTTCAAGATGGGTAACATTTGGCAGCTTCCAGTCGATGGAGGCCTCTCCAGATTCCCTAGGCTTCTTTCTTCTTCATCTCCAGCAGCAGCATCAAAACTCCAGAAAGAAAGCGCTTCTTGGGATCATTCTTCGTGAGACACCGCTGCTCTGCTACAGCTGGACCCGCTGCGGATAGCCGTGCCCGCCCTCAGCGGCCGGCTCGGCGTGCTTTTAGGGCGCCATTTAGAGCCGGCAGCCCTGCCGTGGGGCGGCCCCACCTGCTGCCCCCGAGCGCGGCCCTTTCCCTGAGCCCACTCCTCAAGATGGAGGCGCGGCGCCTCCTCTCTTCAGTGCTGGCACAGAGCTACTCCACCTCTGTGGAGATGAAGCGGTACCAGTCCCGCCTTCCGCGTCTTTCTCTCTTCCCTGCCGCCCGCAGGTGAAGCTCCGCCGCGCCGCGGTGGCTCGGCAGCCTCAGCGCTAGGGCGGCGCGTGGGGTGGTCTTTGGGCGATGAACCTGCGCGGAACGTGGCGGCCGCCCCTGGGAGGCGTGCGGACGAACGGCGCTCGCTCCTGAGTCAGCAGCGGCGCGGCGGTGGGCGGCACGTCGCCGCCGGCCCGTACCCGCCGAGCCTCCCCGGCCCTTAAGCGCTAACCCCCAGCTCCTCTGCTGCTCACCCACAGGAGCGACAGGGTGGCGGAGGCTCCCCTGGCAGCTGTCCGCCACCGCCAGGTAGGTTGGCTGCCGTGGCCTCGGGTGTCGGCGCGGGGGCAAAGGGGCGGCAAACGGAGCTGGGCGCTGCCCAGCTCCCGACTGAGCTCCGCGCTCAGCGCTATGCAGGCGCTCGCTGCCGAGGGGCCGGGCCCGCGGGGAGGTGCAGCAGGGGTGGGAAGGGACCGAGGGGAGGCAGCGCCTCGGCACTCTTGTGAGCATCGCGCTGAAGTGCTGACGGGACAGCGATAATTCGTTCTTCAGGCAGTTGTGCCTGTCATCCCACCACCGCCAGCCCAGGGGCAAAATGTGCGCATGCAACCTGTTAGGCCGGGAGCGTGAGAAGAGACGACAATGGGCTCAGGGCTGTATGGGAGAAATGCGAGTGCAGTTATTGAATTTGCAGGTAGGGCTTACATATGTAGTTGAGTATGTAGCTAAATCTGATTTAATCTCAGAAATCAAACCTTTATGTTGTCCTCCGTGTATGTGTGTTTGGATATTTGTATATCCAAAGTATGTAGGAATATTTTTCCTTGCCAAGTTGTTATCCTGTCTCATGTCAACATGTGTTACAGCCCAAACCTGTATTTGTGTGTGAGTGGTGAGCATGGTGCTCATGTTTAGTATGTGTAATGCTTTGTCAGAGCATGTTAATAAGCAGCAGAGCTTAAATTGAAGAAAATACTCCGCTGCAATTTGGGGAGCTATTTGCATTATGATTGTTTGACAGTCTCATTCCCTTGAGCACCTTCAGGAGTGTATGGCTCGAGCAGATAACCTTCGAACAAGTCATATAGTTGAGGTTACAAAATAAAGCACAAGCTGCACAAGCTGGTTTTCACTGTAGTCCTCCCTAATCTGTTTGTGCTGTAGGACCTCTCTCATGTGCCTCATACTGAGTATAGTACATGGCAAGATACTGATGTTGATACAGCATACTGGCTGTTAAACTCTTCAGGGTAGGTTCTGTGTGTGTTCTGTGTATGCCTTTGCTTTTATGGTATTTTATAGGACTCTGATGCTCAGCCTCACAACTCTAACACGTTTGTTTTGTTTAATATTCCTGGTGTTTTGCAGAGTTTACTATTGAAACTGTTATTTCATCGTTAGGCATTGTCTTAAGCCAAATCTACATCTTAAAAACCCAGGCTGGTGCAAAGTTAACAGATGATACTGTCCATACTTATTTTGGTAACTGAGGACCTGAGGATTGAGCTGCTCAGCATATTGCACATCAGATTGTGTGTCTGAGTGGTGCACGTGTATACAGACCAATACTTTTCCCTTAAACACAAGGCAAAGGCAATATAACCCGGACTTTGTATGATCGAGACTAATTGCAGTCATATTCATGGCCTGTGGAGGAGGCTGTGCTCCAGGATGCTTGCCTGCCCAGCCTCATCTGCTTCCAGCTTTTTCTACAGGGAGCATTGTGTTGGAGGAATGGAAATGCACTTCATTAATGCTTCAGTTTCCTTGATTAAAAAACCACCTGTAAGCATGATTCTTTTGCATAGTCATTAGTTACCTACCAGTGAGCTGTGATTCTATCAATTCTAATGATGACGCACAGTGAGAAAGTTTTGGTGATGTGGGGGGAGCTATAGCTTACTTCAGTTTTGCCCTATTAGTTTTTGATGCTGTCTTAGCAGGAAGAGATAGCTACTAAACTCAGTGGTGTGGAGATGGGAGAGTTCCAAGTCTTCTCACTGACAGGTTTTTGAACCTGCTGGTGTAATGTCCATTGGAAACAGTTCAAAACTACCCCAGCACCTGTTTCAGGTGGGGGCCTTCAGACCCTTTCCATTTGAATAATTGTTGTGGGCTTCTTCGCATATTTGTATTACAAACTTAGCTTATAGATCTTTTCTTAAAAACAAACAAAAAAGTGATTTTTTTTTGCTTCTTCGTAATGCCACTAAATGCATGTATTTAGTAGGAATTTGGCATTTGGAGGTTGGTCTGTGATCAAGTGCTGTACATCCAAACAGTTTCCAATTTCAAGGCTGTAGAACAAGTTCAGAACCACGGTAATGGATATTATACCCTTGGGGAGAAATCCTTCTTACTGTCAAGTAGTTAGCTTTCAATTTCTGTTACAAACTGTCTTTTTGAGCAGATTTATAATGTAATTTAGCTGCAGGTACTGTTTTTCCATTTAAATGTCTGATTTTTTTCCAGTCAACATCAGGTTCTGACTGTATTGAGTATTTTTCAACATGATATGAGGTTGCAGTTAGCAGAGATGAATTGCATAAATCATGCTGGAGATATGAATGGAGGTATCCTGCTGTCAGTTTTCAACTAGTTGGCCTTGTTGAAGAGGTGGTTTAGTGGCTGTTTAGTCCTAATATGTTTTCCAGGAAGAATATCTGGTCTCTATGTGCTTTACTAATTCTTCTGCATGTTACAAGGAGCTTCACTGGTTAAATATAGACAGACTTAAAAAAAAAAAAAAAAAAAAAAAAAAAAAAAAAAGCAGCTCAGTCATTTAAGTGGGGCTGTGAAGGTTTTTTATATTGGCGGGGTGTTTGCATGCATTAGGGTCAATTCACTTTTAAACTGAAGTCTGACAATTCTTTTTTTCCATTATCTTCACATATACCTATTTTCCATGCAGTCTTTTTTTCTACAGACTGCACTGATGGTGTGACAGGAGTCTTATCTTTAATTATGGGTATTGGATGATGTTTTGTGAGAGGGAGGAAGGCCTGTGGAAATTCAAATTGCAGTTCTACCTCTTCTGACATGGCCATTCTTACAGAAGTGGTATATGATCATCTCAGTGACTTAGGAGTCCTGCTTAAAAGTTGAAGGCTAATAATGGCTATAAAACTTAACATGGTCGTGTGGGTGAAAAGACGACTTTCTATGGTTTTTGACTGAGGAGATGAAGTACATTTTCCTTTGCTCTTCTATCAACACACAAGCTTTCAAACCTACAAACGGCTGTACATCGTTCATCTGCATTAAGTCTTTTCTTAAAAGCAGTAAAACAGGAAGGCACAAATTGAAAGAATGTTTCTATGCATCACCTCCAAGATCTTGGCTTTTCTGGCTGTGTCTTGTTGTACCCAAGCCACTATACGTGACTGTTTTTTTCTCTGCACTGCAAATGTTATCTCAGGCAGTGGCTGGATGTTAAATATCTGATCTTGGAAGTGGTTGATTACTTTTGTTGACAATAGTACTTGCATTGCTTGAGCCAGTCTGTTAATCTGTGAACAGCCACTGAAAGCCATCACAAGTTAGATGGACTTAGGTAACTTGGAAGTCTGCTTTTATAATACTATATTGTTTTAATACAAAAAAATTACCTAAAATCCTAGCTCATCCATTTATCTTCAAATGTCAACTTATTGTTTCTTCTGATATATACTGTATTGCTAATTGATGAAGACAACATCAGTCATCTCCCACAAAGGTGATAGAAACCATAAAATAGAAAGTTTGCTTTTCATTTCAAGTGAAAAGGATTCCAGAAAGCTTTTGTGTTTGTTACAGTTGGAAAGATTAGTGCAGTAGAAAGGTGATACAAGAGTGAAAAGACAAAAGGGATAAACAGAGAAAAAAATACTCACCCATCTCCAAAAATCTAGGCTTAGGGGGAAAAACTCCACAAGGGAGGGATCTCCAAGCAAAGATTCTTCCCTAGTGGCAGTCAGCCCTTAAATGATGTCTAAGAGAGGTGCAGCCAGGCTCCGCCCCTTCTGGTTGCACAGGTGAATTGCCTTCACCTGTGCTCCCAGGGCTGACCCGGTTCTTTCCCCAGGTGATCAATCAGTGGTTCAGGCTGTGACTCAACAGTTCCCATACGGTGTTAAAACTTGAATTTTAATAAGTAGTTTCGTATGTCTTTCCCAGCAATGTTTGTATCATAAGTACTATGACAGGTATAATTTTAAAGTTAAAATATAGTAAATGTGTTAATTACAACAATTTAAATTGCACTGCAAAATAAATAACCCAGGTTTTTTTTTCTACCCTTTGTGTGGCTTTTGTTGCTTTGGATGAAGCTGTAAACTAATGTTATTTCAAGACAACTCATATTTTGTGGGGTAGCCAGCCTTTAATATTTGAAGATACCAGGTATCTGCAGTTTGCTTTGATCAGCAGTATCAGATCTGATATTCTCTGTGTTGTGCGTTTCTAAGTACAGTGTCCAGGGTTTCTATGCAGTGTATTTACAAACTTGGATCCTCCAGATCTGCAAATACAAAGCTTTGATGTTTAGCTAGAAGCAATGTTACAAGAAGAGTTTGTTTTTAAGTGTTAGATATTAAATAGCGCTATTACTGCTATTTTAGATGTCTATTAAATAGTAATACTGCTGTTTAATAAAACCATCTGCAAAGGGTCACATATCAGGAGTGGTATCTCCTAAATCCTAGATAGTGAATTAAATGGGGCCATGACTTTGTCCCATGAAGTTCTCCTTTAAAAGAAAAAGAAAAAATAAAGGTAATATTTCAGGTATTTAATGTTTGACTGTGAGTCTTGTAGATTCAATCTGTAGGATTTTCTCTGCAGCAATCAGAGAAAGAAACCTTTTTTCCTGCTAAAGGTTGAGATTTCTCAATAATTACTATAGTTCAGAAAATGGCACTTAGAGAAAAAACATAAAAATACTGAGGACTGCAGTACCATGGTGGTTTGAACCAATGAATAGCCCCTTTTTATTTACTTTTGAGGTCTTCTACTCTCAGTATGGGGAAAAAAAATACCCTAGATTCAAGCTGATGTAGAAGCAAATTTTTTATGTTGTAGTTTTAGTAGATGACTAGCATGGTCATTTTCAACCATGAACAGGTGCAAAGTCATTCTTGTTCTGTGCTTTTATCAGTTATTCTGTTTTAAACTGCCTGAGTATCTTTCTTCTTCTTATGTTGCTCCAAAAGTACTGCCTCCTATATATTTCCATGGAAATATATGGAAAGTACTACAGAGAGCAATGCTACTTGATAGAGCAAATTCTCAGCTACAAAGCACTGTTTTTCAGCGTAGTTACCACCATTAGGTATGTGTTTTCACCAGTGATGAACTAGAGCCTGTGTGCCACTTGTAAAAATATGCCATCCAGAGTGTGGCTTATATTTCACATTGATGTCACCACCCACCACCTCGCTGTGTTCACATCCACTGTTTGGTCTCCATCAACATTCAGCAAGCATCAAGGTATGTCAATGGGTGCCATTTTATTTCACATAAAGGAATTCAGTGACACATTCTTGCTTCATATGCACTTCCATATCAAACACCATTCTGTCAGACTGCCCCCCTGCTGCCATCTGTTGCACAGCAGTGAAGTGTAATGGAATGTTGGCAGGAAGATTCAACCTCTACTGCCACAGTGCCAGCATCTAGCTCTGATGTTGTGGGCCAGCGTAATAAAATAGGAAGCGTTAGTTTCCGAGCAGCCCTCATAGTTTACTGAAGTTTCCCTGAATGTTTTAATGCTCACCTGCAAATGGTACCTCATAATTGCACTGTGCTGTGTGCTGTTGCTAGCTTTATTTCTCGCCTTCTGTCTTCATGATTCTTAGACCAGGAATTGGACTGAGACCATATACCGCCATTGCACAGGCCTTCAGACACCTGCTGGACAATGACAGCTTTAAGCTCTCTGAGCTTGAAAAAGATACCACCTGTTTCTAAATCTGTTTCTTTTTCCATTCAAAATTCAGAAGCAATGTTATGTACAGCAGTGGAATAGTTGTTTTCAGGTCTGTTTTCTAGCTGTAAAAGTAAACAGTGAAAGAAGATAGCTAGTGAAATTCTGAAATGCCTTTCATGGGAGTCTCGGAAACAGGTTTGATAGCAATCCAGAAGAGGATTGAAGGGTGTCTTGTCTTCTCTTGGGGCAAGGGACGAGATGCCATCTTAGAATTCCTTCAGGCTTTCACTTTGCAGGATTCATTTCATTTCACTGCAGAGTACCTGTTCGATTGATAGCAAAGAGAATTGATATTGATACCAATAATGGCACTGCAGTTTCTCAGAAGAGCATTACCACGTGTTGGTTGGTTTTCTTTCTTTTCTTTTTCTTCCATGCAAATAATAATTCTTGACATCTTGTAGCCCTGCAAAGTATCTCATCTTTAGAGATTCTACTGTTTTCTGTCTTCATAGCAATTGTAATAAAGGCTGCTTAAATATTTTTGGACACAATTATTCTTTCCGGAAAGCACTGCTATTTTGTTGTTACTTGTCCAGTTAGTACCACTTAGCAGTTGAATGGTGAATGTCAGTGGAACCAGTGGATCATGCAGTCAGTCCATCCAGTATAACATGGCAGGATATTTTCAGCTATTTGCTTTTTTTTTGTTTTATCACCATTAACTTGCTTCTAGGGTCCTAAGCTTGACCAAGGGAATTGTTTTGGAGTTGGGTCATAATACTGCTCTAGATGTCAGCCTTCAAGAAGACCTGTGGGAGCCCCTTTGAACAAAGCAGAGATGTTTACAGTCACATCCTGCATCCTGTTGCTGCAATAAAGAACTTTCCATCAGTAGTCATGGTTCTGTGTTTCCAAGTATAGATGCCTAGCTGTAGAGGAAGTGCTAAGTCACAGCCTGAACCAGTGATTGAGCACCTGGTGGGAAGGGCCAACCCCAAGATGCTCAGGTGCATGCAGTGCACCTGAGTGACTGGAAGGGGTGGAGCCAGGATCCACCCCCTCCCAGACCTCATTGAAGGGTTGGCAGTGGAAATGAGGGTATCTCTTGCTGGAGATCCCTACCTGCCTGAGGCCTTCCAAAGGTAAGCAGCTCTTTTCCTTCATTTCTACATCTATGGCTGCTGTACTTGGGCTTGTTCTCATTTGCTGTGACCAAAGACTTTGCCACCCTGCTATTATCACTGTACTTTCTGTCCTGTTATAGCATTACACTAGTGTTAGAAAATTGTGTGAGAGGAGGGTGATCTTGCACAGGTCTTGAGTATTGATGACTGTTGTATCTTTCACATCTGTTAAAGAGCTTGAAAATCATTAATTTTATTTAGATGCTTAACTTATGGCTGTTTTGTTGATGTGCATTAATGTAGTTTCTGTTAATACTGGGGTTCCTAGTGTATGTAAGTGTCCTGAGTTTTTGCTCTGTGATACTGGGTATAGATACTAATGTCATGAGAGCTTGTTTTTCTCCCTTCTACAGTATTAATACAATAGTAATACTCCTTATCAATGAGCTTAGATATGAATGCAGGCACAAAAGCTGATGAAGTGACTAATTTAAGACACTTCAGTTAAGCGAAGGTCAAACTAATTGGAAATATGTTCATTTACTCTGCCTCCCTGCTTAATAGGAGATGTTGTCAGTTCAAAACTAAGGATTTCTACTTTAACCTCAGATTGAGATTTCAGATGCTGTTTCATTGTTTCTTTTGGCGTGTTACCCAGCTATGCTAATGACTAGAAGGGCACAGAGGTGAGAAGCCCCTGCTTGCATTTCCCACAGACATTAGTGTTTCTGTGCCCAGCATTCAGATCCCTCACTCTTTTACAGGCATCAGCTGGCTCGAATTGATCACTGGTTACCTCAGGGATACTACTTGTTTCTGTCTCTGATTTGCTTAGCTTGTAGGACAGCAGTGTACTGCCTTATGCTGTTTGCTGTTCTGCAGCACTAAGGCTTTATCGCTCTCTACAACTACCTGAAGGGAGAAGGCCTCTTCTCCTGTATAACTAGTGACAGGATGAGAGGAAATGGCCTGAAGTTGTGCAAGGGGATGTTCTGGTCTGATATTAAGAAAAATTTCTTCTTCAAAAGAGTAGTCAGGTACTGGAATGAGCTGCCCTGGGAGGTGGTGCAGTCACCATCCCTAGAGGTGTTCAGGAAACACGTGTTGTACTAAGGGACGTAGTTTAGTGGGTAAATATTGCTGGTAGGTGGATAGCTGGATCTTGGAGGTATTTTCCAAGCTGAGTGATTATATGATTCTGTGTGAGGGCTGCTCTGAAAGCAATGCCTCCTATTTTATGATGTTGCCCCCTGTAAGATTAATAAGTATACAGATGTTGTAAGAGGTGGTCAATCAGAGGTTCAGGCCGTAATTCAACAGTTCCCATACACCCCCCCAGCATCAGTGGTGGATGTTGGCAGTATAGCAGTAGAGGTTGAGCCTTCCCTCCAATATTCCATTACATTTTGTTGCCATGCGACAGATGTCAGCAGAAGGGCAGTCTGACAAAATGATGTCTGATGTGGAAGTGCTTATGAAGCAAAGGTGTCATTGAATTCCTCCGTTAGGAAAAATGGCTCCCATTGACATTCATCAATGCTTGCTGAATGTTTATGGAGTCTGGCTGACATATAGGGCCCTCCATCCCATTGAGAAGGGAGTTGCCTATGACGATCACCCTTCTTTCCAGATGGAGGCAGTATTGAGGTGTGGAGTTGACTGCCTTGCCTTAGACAACCTCATGGGTGGACCTTCCACTGCATCTTCACACACCTCCCTCAAGTTCCAGAGCCTCAAACCTAGTATGTACAGGCACCTAGGGTTGAGATTTGCCTGCAACACTGAGCTGGGACCTGTTTCCACTCCTCTTCTCTTAAATCCCCTCCCTCTTTGTGACAGTGGCAAGGCAGGGGGTCCAGCACTGTTTCGTGGATATCACTCTGGTGTCTTTCTTGCAAGTGGAGCAATTCCCTGCCAAACCAATCTGTCTTGAGCTTGCACTTTCTGATGCTCCTCAATCTCTCCACCTCCTCTTTGAGCTCTGCCACCGTACTGAGCACGTCATCCATCTGCTCACACCTCATGCAGGTGGAATCCCTGCTGCCCTGTGCTGGTAGCATCATGCTCAGGCTCTCCCTGTGGTCAGAGATGAGAACCACCATGTCTTTTGGCAGATGTCCTGAATTGCCACATTCTTTTTGGCCAGAGCTTTCTGCCTAGTGGAGTCCTTGGCTAGATTTGTTCTCTAGAGGGTAGCTGACAGATGAGCCAGTCTCCTGAGTGGGAAGGAATACTCTGCTCTCCTGCTCACCCTGCTTGCCTGCCCCATGCAAACTGCCTTGCCATGCCCTTCTGCCATGCCTTGCTCTGTTTGCCTGTTCTGTATTCTGCTCTCTTGGGTTGCTGCACATGCAGAGGAGTTGGCTGCTGTCCCCTGCGCTCCAGTTCTACTGCATTTTAGGGGCTGTCCCAGGCTGTCCCACTATCCAGCAGCTCTTATCACAGTGTTTTGCCATGGTTTTACGCTTCTTTGAAGAGTCCCTCAGTGCAAGCCTCTGCTATAAAGCTGATCCACATGAGGTCTTCACTGAAAGTAAAGGTTTTCTGCCACCTTATTGGGATAATATCTGACCTTGTGTTGTTCTGTTGCCAAGTCTGGTGGATTTTTTCTGTTGGCTGAAGAGCTAACAGTCTGTTATATGCATCTGGTCCTTTTGGCTGCTACTGGGAATGAGTGAAGGTTACTACGAATGCCTGGTACCTTGGAGGCTTTGAGGTTTCAGGAAGAAACTTCTACATATCATAAATCTTTGATTGAAAACAGTGACTGGGAAGTGCCTGAAGACTGGAGGAAAGCAAATGTCACTCCTATCTTCAAGGAGGGCAACTCAGGTCGCTCTAATCCCTGGAGAGGTGGTGGAACAGCTAATCCTAGGAACCACTTGCAGGCACGTGAAGGAGGAGAAAATCATCAGGAGTAGTCAATGTGAGTTCAGCAAGGGGAAGTCATATAATGTCTAACTGGCTTCTACGATTAAATGACTGGCCTTGTTCAAAAGGGGGACTGCCATGTTCTGGAGAGGAACAGTCACATGCACCAGCTCACGTGAAGAGCTCTTTGGCTGGAAAGTGGCTCTGGAGAAAAGGGCTTGGGTCTTTTGGTCCTTGGTGGATACCAAGTTGAATGTTGGCTAGCAGCATGCATTTGCTGCATTAGGAATATTGCCAGCAGGTGGAGGCAAGTGATCATTCCCTTTTACTCAGCGCTGGTGAGACCTCCCATGGAGGACTGTTGTCCTGTTCTGGGCTCCACAAGAGAGAGACAGACGTATCCACAGAGATTTCAGTGAAGGACCATGAAGATGATGAAAGCAATGGATCATCTCATCTTAGGGAAAAAAAAAAGGCTGGGAGAGCTGGGACTGTTTAGTCTAGGGGAGAGAAGTCTTAGAGGCTTTATAGATGACCATAAATCCCCAAAGTAGGGTACAGTGAAGATACAGCTGGGCTTTTTTCAATGATGCTCAGTGCCAGAACAAGAGATAGTGAGGCACAAACTGGAACACAGAAGGCTCTGTTTGAAAATCAGGAAGCACATCTTTACTGTGTGAGTCTCAAAGCAAAGGTTGCCAAGAGAGGATGTGGAGTCTCCCTTCTTAGAGATATTCAGAAGGTGCCTGGGTGGCCTGCTCTGACTATCCCTGCTTGAGCAGGCATTGGAATGGATGAAACCAGAGGACCCTGCCAGTCTCAACCATTCTGTAGATACTGATTAGATGGGTCTGTGTAGTTAATTTCAGTGCAAAATGAAAACAATTATGTTTGTATCACCTTACAATAAAATGAAAAGCTCATGCTCTAACTTGTGGGACTGTAAGGACTGTTTCAGAAGCACGCTTCTCCTACTGTGCTGAAGCACTTATTTCTCTTCAATTGTAGTTGTTACTGTACTCTGTCACTGCCCACGGCATGGCTGTTCAGCCTTTTAGCTTGCTTGGGCCACACTGAGTGAAGAGAAAATGTCTTGAGCCACATATATAGGCTGCTCTGAAAGCAGTGCCTCCAATTTATTTTCATGGAAATGACAACAGATGCAGAGAGCACAGTAACTTTCTTTGGTAGAGTAAAATCTTAGCTAAAACCCACTATTTTTCAGCGTATTCACCACCATTAGCTATGCATTTTTGCCAGCTGTGAACAAGAGCCTGCATGCCTTGCTTGTCAGAACCTGTACCAGCAGAGGTGACCCACTGTTGCCACTACTGAAACACACCACCCACCACCTCACTGTGCTCACATCTACTGTTTGGGCTCCATAAATGTTCAGCAAGCATTGAGGAATGTCAGGAGGTGCTATTTTTTTCCTCTTAGTAAATTCTCAAGGTGTTTGTCAGATTTTTGGTGGAGTGTTACTCTTCCAGTGTTTCATCCCTGACAATAATTGCTCACAAATGTACATACCGCTGAAAAGTGATTACTTGAATAAGGTGTGATTGTGAAGGGCTTATAGAACTTAGAGACATGATCAGATTTTTGTGTTGAATATTGATTGCAGCTCTCTACATTCTGTTTCAAAATTAGCCAGTAATGTGTCAACGTCAACTGAAAATTGAGTTCAAACATAAACTGATTTTTTTTTTTGCAACCTTGAAACCTGTTCTCAAATTCCTTTATCAAAATGGAAAGCACAGCTGTGATTTCCTTTTTTTTTTTTTTTTTTTTTTTTTTTTGTGTTCACAGAGCTGTGTTTAGCCAAAGGGTCAAAATACATACAATTATTAGCCATTAACTTGAGTTAGCGCTGCATTGTGCCCTGGTTTCAGCCTAGACAGTGCCAGTCATGCACTGATGTTTGGTTGTTGCTGAGTGATGAATGTGCACTCAGGGCTGGGCTGGGCTGCTTGGTGAGAAGAAGTGTTAACATGATGGCATGGGGCAGGGGGTGGCTGCACTGGGAGCTGGGCCAGGCTGCACGTAGGCCATGGGTTGGATGTGCCTGGCCTAGTGCTTAGCCATTTCAGCAGTGTTCTAACTAGGGCATCCAGAACAGTTTGGATAAGAATAAGAACTTTGGGGCTATTTGTCTCTTATGAAAGTCTCTTACAGCTGGTGGAAGGACAGAAGAGCAATTGGGGAATAAGAAATGTCAGAAATGGCCCTGTTGCTGAAGAGTTTTTCACGGAGCTAGTAGCCTGGAGGAATCCTGGCCCTTCCTAATGTGAAGTCTTCCTAAATTAGTCCAATTCATATCTTGGCACAGGAGCCCAGATATTAAGTCAGTACAGAACCAAAATAGTGCTTGAAGCATTGTAGAGATACTGTGTGGTGGAGTGGGTTTGTTGTTTTGGTTTTTTTTGACAGGTTTTTTTTGTGCTTAGAGGTAAACTCTAATTGTGTGACTTAAAAATGAACTGAGAGACCAACTTTCTCTTCATTGTTCTGACTGCTTTGCAGCTGCCCTTAAGAAAGAGTCTTTTGCAGTTGCTGGTTAAAACAAAGGTTACAGATGTCAAGTTATATTTTAAAGGAAGTATCAGTTTTTTGGGGAAATTCTAGTCTCTTCTGGTTTTGCAGAGACCTTGCTGGAAGCCTTATCTTTTTGTACTTGGGACTTGTTTTTGTTTTACCCTTTTTTTTTCTTTAAGGCTGTTTAATAACTATAGCTAATGTGCAGGGTCTGTGATGATTTTTGTTTCCTGCTTTAGTATTTATTGCTTTGGCTCCCTCACTTGGAAAACTTGATGCTCCTTGTCAGGATGCTACCTTTGAAATTCTGGGTAAGTATCTACTTGCATTACCTTGATAGCTGGGAGGGAATAGTTTGAATGCTGCCTTGAGAGCTGACTTGACACCTTGTAGATTCTTAGTATGGTGATACTGTCTACGGCTCTTCAATTGAGAGTCCCTGCCAGCTTCTAAATCCTCACCAAAAAAAAAAAACCAGGATCTAGCTGTCCAGATGATGGGCCAGAATATTTGTGGTTTTGGAGGTGTAGGAGCCCAGTCATGCAAGTCTGTCTGGAATGTTTCAGTATCTCCAGAGAATGAGACTTCCAGGTTGGTAATTTGTTCTGTATCTTCAGCTTGCTTCATCTACTGTATGATCAGTCAAGAAGTCGGGAAATAATAATGAAGTCTGCGTTTAACCTGCCTATCTGCTTTTACAATAATGTTCTAATTAATGCTCACATCTGACCCATTTCTTCCTGTCCTGTTTGTTGCAGCGCTTCATGGCCGTAGCGGAGCATTAAATAATCTTAGAGGAAGCCAACATTAAGTGATTTCCGCACAGCTGGTCAGAAAAGCAGTTGTCTCTGCCTTCTCAGTGCAACATGGCATTTGGACTTGGTGCTTTTTGCCTGCTACTATGGGCAATAACAGGTAGGAGCTTACTTCTTTTGTTTCTGAGTCACGTAGAGCGAGTGAAGCAACTGCTTCTGGAGTGTATGTGGACGAATAAGTAAAATGTGAATAAGGCAACAGTTAGGGAACCTGGTAGTTCCTCAGTGAGTTCTCCCAAGTACAGCTTCGTATCTAGCTGCTCATTGCTGTGAGGGAATGCCGTTTTGGGTGGTTGTTTAGTGCTAATTTCAAGAGGACTGGAATTTGGAAAAAGGTGGTTGAGGGGGATAAACATTAACTACAGCTGCACTGGTAGCTGTCTTGCAGTAATCGTTAAGCAAGCTTTTTAGGAGAACGTAGAGCTGAATGTAGAGTGTTTTGTTTATTTTTGCTGGTGTTTCTTGGGTCAGTTTTGTACTAAACAGTGAGTATACCCTTTTGTAAATAATCACCTATGCGATACTGCTATGGACCCTGTAGCAGGTACTCAGTTTCTTGAGGTGGAGGAGAGAGGGCAGAGGGAAGTGGGGAAACAACCAAAAACCAACCAACCAAATAAAAAATACACACACTCTTCAGTAGAAGGTAATAATGTGCAGTAAATGCTGAATATTAGTTGTGAAGAAATTCATAGTTGCATGTTTTCATTAACATGAGTTGCTAGCAGACTGAAATATCTTCCATGTGCGAATATAGAAAGTCTTGTTTTCCTTTTACATCAATTTTGCTACCTCCTTATTTATCTGAGAACAAGACTGCTCCACTCAAACTGCCATCTGTAATTGAGGTCTTTTCTTGTATCTCAGGTATGAGAGCACACAGTTCAGGGGCTTATATACAAGGGTGCTCTGAAAGTAATGCCTCCCATTTTATTCTGTTGATCTGCAATGCCAGAGACGTAAGTTGGTGGTATAGCAGTAGAGGTTGGACCTTCCTGCCAGTGTTCTGTTACATTTTGTTCTTGTGTGACAGATGGCAGCAGAGGGGCAGTCTGTCAAAAATGACATCTGACATGGAAGAGCATATGAAGCAAAAGTGTGTCACTGAATTCTTCCATGATGGGGGGGAAAAAAAAAGGCACCTCTTGACATTCCTCGATGCTTGCTGAATGTTTATGGAGCCCAAACAGTGAAGCGGTGGGTGGTATATTTCAGCAGTGGTGACAGTGATGTGAAAGGCAAGCTGTTTTCCAGGCAGCCATGCACAGCTGTCACACCACAAAATGAAGAGTGTCTTGACCAGCTCTTCTCTTTGAACTGGCAGAGGAAATCTGTGTATGGAGCTGAATATCAGCTTCAGTGCATTGGATACAGTGATGGCAGAAAGAACAACGTATGCAAGTTTGTTGGGACCTACTGAAACAATTTGAGGCTGAAGGTGACAGTCTCCTGGATTGAGTCATTGCTGGTGACAAGATGTGTTGTCGGCACTGTGAGCCAGAGTCAAAGTGGCTGTCCATGAAGGGGTGGTGCGAATTCCCCATTGAAGTAAGAAGTTCAAGATGTAGCCCTCAGTGGGTGAAGTGATGTGCACCGTCTTGGTATAGGAAAGTAGTAATCCTTCTGGATTTCCTAGAACTCTGACAAACCATCAACTCTGACCACTCCGTTGTGACTCTGATTAAGCTGAAGGCCTGAGACAACCTTTGTCTTATTATACAGTAATGTGAGGCCCCATACCAGATTGAAGGTAATGCAGCACATTGCCAATCTTGTCCTTCCGTGCCCACTGTATAGTCCAGATTTGATGCCTTCCAATATCCTGTTGAGGATGTCGTTGCTCACAGAACCCATCTTTGATCAGCCTCAACAGAACATTTTCCTAGCAATGACACTGTCATAGTGGCTATGAAACGGTGGATCAGCTCTGCTGGTGCAGATTTTTACAAACATGATGATATTTCCATCTTGATAATTTGCTGGCATTGTCCATCCATTTAAGGTCAGCTCTGAACTGGAAGGTATTTGCTGTTTTCCATGATCTGTTTGATGAAATATGTCAGTAGCTGTTGTTACATCAAAAGAATGTTATCTTTTTGTGCGCATGCTTTAAGTAAGATAATTTGTTTCAGGTTCAGGAAGCTGCTAGATGGGCATTCTGCTGTTTTTATCTGTACTTGATGTTATGCCTCTAAAGGCTATTTATTTTAGGAAAGGGAAAAAAGAAATGCTGATGGACGGAGAAGTGCAGGAAGGAAGGAGGAAGCTTAGGACCTCCATCACTTCCGCATATTTTTTTTTTTTTTTTTTAAATCAGGCATCCTTTTCCACAGGTAATGAGGAAGCAGATTTAATATAAGAAAGGCTTGACATTGCATCTTTGAGAGGACAGAAAAACAGGCTTATTAGTGAATATCTTCAGAAGAATACTGAACAATATGCTTTAGTTTTTCAAAAGGAATTAATGTGGGCTACTCAGTACAAGAGACTTTTCAGTATTTCCAATGAGAGGTCATAGAAATGATGAAGGGTCTGAAGCATCTTGCCTGTGAGGAAAAGCTGAGAGAGCTGAGACTGTTCTTCAGCCTGGTGAAGAGAATATTTGAGGGGGGGGAATCTCTGGGTACCTGATGCATCTAAGTGCCCAGAGAGGCTGTGGAGTCTTTCCCAAAAGCCACCTAGGCATGGGCCTGGGCACCCTGCTCTGGGTGTCCCTGCTTGAGGTCTCTTCCAAACTAAACCATTTTGTGATTCTCTCTCCTCTTACTAGCTGGCATTTGTCTGAGTTTTGGCTACTGTCTGAGTGGTTTTGATATAAAACAAAACCAGACCAGTAGGCAGATGACCTAATGGATATAGACATTTATCAGTGACCTTGACTAATCTTTATGGTTTTTAGGAGACTTTATCTGGCTGTGGCAATAGGGATTAGCGCCTGATGTTAGTGTACCATGTCTCCGTTTTGGTTTAACCTTCCAGGCAGCTCAGCACTATAGCCACTTATCCACCCTCCTCAAGTGGGACTGGGAAGAAAATCAGGGAGGTAAAACAGTGAAATAGATTACTAGATAAAGCAAAATCTCTGTGGGCAAGCAAAGCAAGGCATTTATTCAAAGGCAGGTACATTCAGCCACTTGTAGGAAGGCAGGTCTCATCACATGGAGCAGTTTCTTGAGAACACAGACACCAGTACACTAAATGTCTCCTTGCTTCCTCCTTTTTTTTTCCAAGCTTTTTTTTTCCAGAGTATAACATCATTAGATATGGAATATCATTTGGAGTTGGCTTTCCTGGCACTGACCCCTCCCAGCTCCTTGTGCACCCCCAGGCTCTCTGCTGAGTAGTCAGAAATAGAAAAGTCTAGCTCTGTGCAAGCACTGTTTAGTAGCAATTAAAAACATTGCTGAATTATCATCACTATTTTCATTACAAATCCAAAACACATCATATGAGCCTGTATGGAGGAAACTAGCTCTATCCTAGCCAAGACCATGACCCTCTCTCTCTCAGCACTTCATGCAGTATGAATGCCTGACTTCCTAGATCTGTGGATGTAGCTCATGATTTCTACAGGCATTCCTTATTACACAGTTTCATTTCACTGGATTATGTCCATTCATTTATGAAATTAGCTTATATGGGAATAGATTTAAATTATTCTGGGCATTAATAAAATTAAGAAATGTGTACTTTTTTCCTATCTATGAATAAGGACTATAAACTTAAACTGCCCTGCTAACTGAACTGGACTTACTTATGCACAGATATCTGTCTCAGAGAGAGAAGATGCTGCTTCCCACAAGAGTGACAGTTTATTTTGCAGATGGGAATTCAGTAATTCAGTCTAGTTCCCCTCTTGAACAGGTATATGTTAACCTTGCATTTAAGACAGACCTTGCATAACAATGTTACTGAAATGCATTTGTGCATCTTTAAGAAAGCGCTCGTGGCCAAGTCTCAGATTTAACATATTTGTTTATACTGCGGTGCCTTATTCTTGGATTAGCAACTCCAACAAAAGCATGGAGATAAATTAGTAGGTAACTGCCAACATAGGTTTTGTGTACTTTAGTCTTTTGTTTTCTTTTCCTCCATGCAGTCCACTTATTATTACATCACATCCCAAGACATCACTTCGTATCCCTTTCTTTATTTAGAAATACATTCTCCTAGACTATGTTGAAAGCCATCATTTTTAAACATGCTTGGCTACTGCTAGTCATGAACTTTGTGAGGAAGAAGGTGAATAAACATTTCTTCCCACATACAGACCAGTGAACCACAGGCTGAGAGTGTCAAAGGATGCTTTCTTTTACATCAAGAACACTGAAATGTTAGCCAAAACCCACCACACAAATAAATGCCACTAAATAAGAGGGAAGAGTAGCACAACATGGTTTAGTTTGGAAGGGACCTCTAGACGTCATCTGGTACAGCTCCCTCTGCTCAAGCAGGGACACCCTGAACAGGGGGTGTTCAGGCAGCTTTTGGAAATCTCCAAGGAGACGACTCCACAGCCTCTCTGGGCATGCTGTGCCAATGCTTTCTCATCCACATAGCACAGAAGTGCTTCCTGGTATTCAGAAGTCCCTTCCTGTATTCTTGACACTAGGCACCACTGAAAAGATCATGGGTCCATACTCTCTGTGGTCTCCCTTCAGGTATTTATAGACACTGATAAGATCCCTCCTGAGTCTCCTCCATGCTAAACAGTCCCAGCTCTCTCAGCCTTTCTTCATACGTGAGAAGCTTCAGTTCCTTCATCACCTTTGTGGCCCTTCTTTGGACTCTCTAGTAGCTTCATGTCCACTCTTTTGTGAAGCCTGGAACTGGACATAGTGCTCCAGGTGCAGCCTCTCCAGTGTTGAGTTAGAGGGGAAGGGTCATCTGCCTCGAATACTTTGCCTAATGCAGCCCAGTATATCATTAGATTTGACAAGCAAGAGTGTGTTGCTACCTCATGTTCAACTTGATGTCCACAAGGACTCCCAGGTCCTTTTCTTCAGTGCTGTTTTCTATTTGGAGCATTCCCCACATGAGCTGATGTCTGATGTTGTTCCTTCCCTTATGTAGAACTTGACATTTCTCTTCACTGAATTTGATGAGGTTCAGCCTATTTCTGTGGCCTGTGACCCTATGACATATCAGACACTCCTGCCAGTTTTGTGCTGCCTCTGAACTTGCCATGAGCACACTTTTCTCCATTTTCTCCATCATCCAGGTCATTAATGAAGATACAAGATTTGTATTGATTTGTATCGATCCCTGGACTACATTGTTGGTTACTGGCCACCAACTAAACTGTGCCCCAGTGACTGCTACTCTGGGCTATTCAGGCAGTTTTCAGTCCATCTCACTACCTGTTCATTCAGCCCATACATTAGTTTTGCTATGAGGGGGACTGTGTCTAAGGCCTTATTGAAGTCCGGGAAGACAACATACGCTGCTCCCCCTTCAAGTATTTGGCTTTTAATTTGATTATAGAATCTCATTAGGTTGATAAGGTATGATTTCCCTTGGTGAATCCATGCTGACTGCTCCTTATGACTTTATTGTCCTTCACATGCTTGGTTTCCAGGATTATCTCCATCACCTTCCCAGATTTTGAGGTGAGGCTGATTGTCCATGGGTCCTCCTTGCCATTGCTGAAGATAGAAGAGGCATTTACTTTCTTTCAATCTTTGTACACTTCTTCCTATTGCAATCAAGCAAAGACTATGGATAGTGGCCTTAGAATGATATTTGTCAGCTTCCTCAGTTCTCATGAGTGCATCTCATCAAGGTCTACAGGCTTGCATATGTTCAGATTGCTTAGGTGTTCCTTGACATGATCATGTACCAACAAGAGTGCATATTCCTTGCCTTTCCCCTAGACTCTGAGACCCTGGCCTCACAGGAGGTGAGTCTTTGCAAGGGTCTCATATTCTTGGAGATGAAAGGGACTATGGAAGAAGAGGATGTTTTCTATTTCTCCTCACACCAAATAGCCAGCTCTGCAAAAGCATCATAAAGTCTCACCCTTTCTATTACTCCGCTATGTTATCTGAGCAGAGTGGAGGGGAGAGAAGTCAGTGGCTGAATAGTGAGGTGTCCAGTCAGCTTATCCAGCGTGTATGTGTGTATTTTGCATTGAATTTAGCCTATCTTGGAAGCTCCGCATTCATTCCAGGCAATGTGATGCTCCACAGATAGTTCAGTAGTTGTATATCCAGCCTACGTTGATTGTGTGTTGTGCTGGAACATACTGCAGTTCAGCCCAGTGGTGAGTTAACTGTGGTGTGGTTGTTGGATACCCTTGCACTTGTACAAAGAGTTACTGCATCTCTTCAGGGCTCTGGGTCATGCTCAGATCTAACCCCTACTGCTGGCCTGTCTCTGCTCCCTGATTTCACTTTTCTTCCCCATCAGTTCTACAGATTTGAGCTGGAATCCATTAGTTAAACAGTCTTTTTCCTATGCTATCACTAATAATGTATTTTCTGCCACTAGAACTCACTTAACAACTGTGTTATAACATGCAAGGCAGGCAGGTCAAACACTGTCCTCCATTACTGTGTTAGTTCCACAGCGGTGGCATCATATTTTCATGGCTGAGTTAGCAAGCCTGATTGAAAACAATGCTAAAAAGAATTACTGGTTATACTCAGCAATTTTTTGAAGCGCAATCAGATTCTTCAAGTTGAATTTTGGAGAGAGGGATTTTGAACAGCAGTTGTGACATATGGAATAATAAGGTGTAGAAAAAGATATGTTATCTTGATTCATGCCTAGTTTAAACACTTCACACTCATGGTCTCTGATGTTCTGTGAAAATAGTTCTAGTGTTATTCCTTCCTTTGCAGTGGAGGTGTAGATATTCTGTCCATGGGAGCAAGCTCTTGGGATTCCTCATAAGTGAAAATGGTTAAAGCTGCAAAATTTGGGTATTTCCCCTCCCTGTCTCTGGAGCTTTTATATTTAGTCCAGCAATGATGTTGATGTGGGAGACCTTTCATGAAGTTTAAGTGAGATATCTGGTGTCTCAAACATAAGTCCTAGCTGCTTTCTTTCTCAGTCGGAGCAATGACATGTAACTGCCTTTTTTTTTTCTTTTTTTTTTAATAGCAACTTTTGCTGTGAAACATGTTTTTGCTCACTTTGCTATGGGTGTAGTGGAAGTACCGCATGATCTTTTTCCTCTTCCCTGCTCTGTTCTTGCTTTTAAGTATCCACAGCTAACTTTGATCTCTTAGTGATGGCTTTTGTATCAAATGAATAAAAGACTTTGTAAAATACATTAAGATCCTACATTGAAAAATCCTGCTAAGTACAAGTACTGCTGCAAATGGGCATGCTGTAATAAAAATAGTGGTTAAAAGCAGTGAGTTTATTTAAGTTGGGTACTATCTGCCTTTATCTTGTCTCCTGTCTTAAGCCCCTTTGGGTTATAGAAAACAATATTATGTTTTTGTTGTAGTATTGTGCTTCATGCTGGTGTTGTTGTTCCAGGTTCCTACTGTGAGCAGTGCAGAGAAGGAGCCACGTATTCAAGTGCAGTAATATCTCCCAACTTAGAAACCACTAAAATTATGCGAGTTCCTCATGCTACATCAGTGTCTGAATGCATAACGGCATGTTGTGACCTCTCTGGTTGTGACTTGTCCTGGATGTTTGAACAGCGCTGTTACATTGTGAACTGCCAGCACAAAGAGAACTGTGAACCTAAAACAATTGAGACAGTAAAGTCCTATCTAATATTTGTGCTGAGACCTTCTCAGAGGCCAGCTTCACTGCTGGGATTTGGGCAGGTGATCCCAAGCATGGTGCACTCTGTGGGACGTCAGAATGAGCCATCTGAGGAAGTGTCTTTGCTTGGCAAAGAACTCAGCCTTGAGGAGATACCTGAATACATAGATGATTATAAAGATTTGGAGCAGGACCCCTTTCAGGTGAGCCTCAAACATGAACAGAAGGAGAACGCGGATTATGCTGACTGGGGCCTGATGGTAGCAGGTGAAAATGGCTTCAACACTTCAGTCAGCGACAATGGAGATAACCAGGAAGAGGAAGCTGGAAAGGTCAAAAGCCTTCTAAGTAAAAATAGTTCTGAATTGAGCTCTGTCAGTGAACACTCCACAGAGAGGTTGTCTTCTCTCCCAGAGATTACACCGTTCCCTGGGAAGACATCTGAAAGCAGAGCAGCTGTCGAGCTGCTTACACAGCCTGCCAATGCTTTGCAAGAAAAGGTATGTGTACCCCTTGAGAAGCAGGCAAATGAGGCCACTTGACAGTTGTTTTGTTCAACATATAAAACAAGGTTGTTGTTTTGTAACATAACCCCGAAACTCAAATGAGTTACAGTCCATTACAGCATAGAAAAGACTGAAGAGGAGAGGACTGTCTTAATAGGCAGATGAATCACTGAAGCACACTTCTCTTTCAGATGATGAGGAGCAGGACTGTTTCAAAGACTTTGTAGGGTTTCTTTGGAAGTATTCAGATGACAAGGTTTGAACCTGGCGTAAGACGATTGATTTGGTGTTCTGCCCTTTTGTCACTTGATGTTTCAATTACAAGTTGTAAGCTTAGCAATGGTAGTGGTCCTGCCAGCATCCAAAGGCCAAGACCAGTAAACATAAGTTCCTCCATCTATCTGTTCTATAGGATTCATGTTAGTAAGTGCCTAAAGTGGTGTTTTAGATGTAATAGTGCTGAATAAATAGCTTTTATAATGCTTTTAGAACATGAGAGAGGGGCAAGGTATATAAGAAGGGACAGTGTTGGTTTTTGGTGTGGGTTTTTTTTTGTTTGTTTGTTTGTTTTGTTTTGTCTTTTAGCTAATAAAAAGCAGATTTTAAGTTCTGCGTTGTTCATTTATTNTTTTTTACCACAGTAGGATAAACTGGATAAATTTCTGTTCTCAGAATCCTTTTCTAGTGTCTGGTAATAAGAAAAACCAAAGTTAAAATCCGTTAAGTATTTAAAACCTAATGTAGCTGTCTAAGAAAGATGTACATGTTCCCTGTTTATGTCAGTAGCTTTGAACAGTTCTAAATGGTCTTTGGCTTCATCAGAACAGAGTGGGATCAGTGGGAAAGTTGAAATAGGCTGTAAAGTCAGCATCTACTGTGTTTGTCATGCCTCAGAGGAAATCAAGCAGCGTTGTCTGGATTTCCCTTAATTCCAACAGGTTTTGTAACCAACAGCTGCCTTTCTCTTGCTGTAAAAATGCCAATTTTTTTTTGCTATTGCTGTAGGGAAGAAAAAGATAAGTGAAGAAGGCAACTGAGGTTCTTGGAGGGAATGACTGAAATGGCAGAAGTGTATGTCTTGAATGGCAGGTCTTGAATATCTCCAGAGAAGGAGAATCCGCAACCTCCCTTGACAGCCTGTTCCAGTACTCTGTTACTCTCGCTATGAAGAATTTCCTTCACATATTGGTGTGGAACTTTCTGTGCTCCAGTTTATGGCCGTTTCCCCTTGTCCTGTCCCCACAGACCACTGAAAAGAGGTTGGCCATGTCCCTTTGTCTCCCACACTTAAGATATTTATAAACATTAGTCAGATCCCCTCTAAGTCTTCTTTTCTCAAGGCTGAACAGACCCAGGTTGCTTAGCCTTCCCTCATGGGGGGATGCTCCAGGCCCTTTATCATCTTTGTGGCCCTCCGCTGGACTCTGTCTAGGAAATCCCTGTCTTTTTTATACCAGTTAGCCCAGAACTGGACACAGTACTTCAGGTGAGGCCTGACCAGGGCAGAGTAGAGGGGGAGGATCACCTCCCTTGACCTGCTGGCCACACTCTTTTAATCCACCCCAGGTATTTGCTGCCTTTGCGTGCCACACACGGTAGCCATAATAGGGAAAATGTTTTCCTCTGGATATGAGGTCAGAAGTAAGTCTTGGTGGGAGAAGGTAAGGAAAATATACTGTCTCATTCAGACCATGTCTTTGGGAGGTGATGGGGCCTGAGAGAAGGGAGGGGTGATGGGCAAAGGTAACACAGTGCTTGGTTATTCCTGCATAACTTGCTGTGTCTTTCACTGCAGTTCTGGATCACGTACAAGGGTGGTGGGTGAGAAGAACGTTACTGCTTGTTGACTGAAGCAGAGAGACTTAGGGCACTTCATTAGAAGCGAGGAAAGAAAAAAAAAAGTGAATAACCTGTCCTTTTCTGCATCTGAAATTTGGAAAAAGGTTAGCTTAGCATTTCCTACAAAGACTGATGGGGGAAAAAAAAAACAACTCCTTCTTCGATAGATATTCTTTATGAATAAAACCTCCTTACTACATAAATTAGTAGGTGAACCCTGCATGCTCTTTCAAGAATAGCATACCTGTAAATCTGTAAAGGTGAAGAATGACTTATTTAAGACATTGTTTCCCTATAATTCATTTTTCAGGTTCCTCCTTATTCCCCTCCATCAGACAAACTGGAATTCTCCCCAGATGTGTCAGACAAAGCCCAGACTCCTACAGTGGCACCAGACAATGTGACTGAACATGGAATCATGCTGCTTCCCAGTAATATTGTGCCATCTGAACCCATGCAGCAATTTACACCTCCTGCTACTGCTGCCAAAGCAGGTAATGTTTCAACACATCTGGAGATCTGAGGGCCTGCTGGATAGGAGGCAGGGAGGGCTTTAATACTGTCAAGTTTGCATCCTTTTCTTAGTTATGAACTCTGTTCAAATGCAGCCTCATCCCACCTTAAGCATGAAGTCCTCCAGTAACACTGGAAACTCCATCCCCTATAGCTGGTTACTTCTGGAGCAAAATTCTGATCAAGCATAACATCAATGGGAAATTATAACTCAAGCAAATACAGCTATGCAAAAAGCAGAGATTAAAAGCGTTTTCTTAACGAGTTAATTTTTATATTGGTGAGAAATACCTAAGACTTTCTGGAGTTTCACAGCAGTCTCTTCTAGCCATACTGTTGCTTTTGTGTGGCTTCAGAATACTATTCTTTCTCAGAAACTCTTCAGTAGGGTTCCCACCATGTATAGCTGTTAGATATCACACAGGCATACAGGTGGGACGTGAGGAAGCTCAGCCCTTAACAGGGGAGAACATGGCCACTTCATCCTGAAAAAAATGTTTTATTACAACTTCAAAGCTGTAAGAAGGCTTATAAGACTTCCAGCTGCAGAGCAAGAAGTTCTTATTTTGAAAAAGGTGTCTTTAAGTGCTCTGCTGTCTGTAATTGAGTTAAATTCTGTGTGTATGTTAGTCTATCTCCTTTCTTCTGGCAAGTTTCCCCCCTTCCTTTGTATCCTAGCAAAGGGTTAGAAGGGCCACAAGAATCAGAGTAGCACGGATGTATGTTCTTCTGTACTTCTGAGGGATATATAGAGCCAAGCACTTTGCTTCCTGGTAGAATGGGTCTGATCTGGGACATTCCTGGCACCTTCTGCCAGGTCCTGGCTAGCAGGATGTAGACCTACTAGCCAGATAGCAGTAGGAGGTAATGGAAAGATGTAAGCTGTGAGACAGTTCTTCTCCAAGGCAATGAATAATCATTGCCATTGAGGGTTGACTGGGCAGCTCCTCCTTCACAGGAGGAGGCTAAAGAAGATTCAGGAAAGGTGCTCAGTGTAGGATACAGTCTCTCCTTCTCTTTTGGTCATCACCTTTATATAGCCATTTTATTCTCATTTCATGTGGAGATTGAAAGATTTTTAGAAGCACAAACCTCTGCTCTGCTGATGGCTAAGTCAACTACTATGAGCAATTCTAGAGCCTTAAATTTAAGAAGCAGTGACAGAAAGTGTCATCGTGGCATCTTTGCTTCATCCCTGTTTTGACCTGTCATCCGCCGCTGCTGAGTCATCTCTTGCTCATCTATTAAGTGTTTAAATTGGATGTTTAGATAGTATTGAGTATTGCCTTTGGAGAACTTTCGCTCTGTGGAATCCCAGTATTCAGGAACAGATTTAAAACCTTTGAAAAACAGACCTGTGAGAACCTTTCTTGAAGTTGTGCTTTGGTATGTTTCTGTTGGAGAGTGGGTTTGTGGACTTCAGCATTTTTGGAAAAAGAAAGATTTTTCACAGGTAAGAACTGTTTCTGGATGACACACAGGTTGAATGTGCAGTTTAGCTATGAGATAACCCTGCTTCACTAGCAGAATTTTTGAAAGTGGCACAGTGAGCTGGGCGCTTAGGTATGCCTACCCAAATGCAACTCAAATACAGAAGTAGTGCTTCCTGGTGGAAAAGAGACGTTGGTTTTGGGATGGACTATAGTAGTTAATTTAATGAAGTTTCGTGGTGTTTCTTCTGAATCTGATGGCTCTTTTTATACTCTTTATTTTTGAACTCCTGTAATTTCAGCAAATTAAGAAAAACGTGTAGTTCTTTATGCAGAGCAAAGTTAACTGTGATGTATCAGGAAAAAAATCAGAACTCATCTGCCAACATAGAAGTAGGTGAAATGGTAATTCATATTTAGGGAAGAACAATTGTCTGGAATAGTTCAGTAAAAAATGAAGTAGCCATAGTCAAGATTATAATTATTATTTGATTATGTATCGGGGAAACTTTTTTTTTTAATTATCTTTGCCTATTTGTCAAATTTTGTTTAATCTGTTACAAATAATACTTGAAGATGCTAAATCTATATCCATCCTGTCTTTTAAAACATAATGTTCTCATTCTGTCTTAGATAAAGTAAAAGAACTTATTGTATCTGCTGGAGATAACATACAAGTGATGCTACCCAAAAATGAGGTTGAACTGAATGCTTTTGTTGTCCCACCACCACCAACAGGTGAGTTAAATGGCCCTGCCATACAGGACATGTTCACACTACCAACTTGTAAATGCAGGTGAGTCCTGAGTTATGTGATCATCTGCACTTAGGGAGAAGATGTCTTTCTTATCTCCTCCTACTTTTTTTGTGAATCCAACTGCTGAGAGCATTTCCTTCTTTGAATTTCACGTATTTCGAAATAGCTTGTATTTTTCAGAATCTGAACTCATTAGCCAAATGATTCAACAGAAAGCCTGTGATTTCTACCTAAAGATTATGTTGCTGTGGTTATAGCATCTTGCTGTTAAGCAGAGAGGGGAAAAAAGTAGATTCTGAACACACTGACCTTAAAACCACCAGATTCTGAGCTACAGTAGCAAAGAATACATATTTTGTAGGCAGACATGTAAAATGCATTCACTTCATGTGAAGCTGGATTTTAAAGTTATTTATCAAGACTGTTATTGTTGCTATCTTAGCAGGTTACAGCATACTATGGAAGCATAACTTCTATTTGTAACACTTCATTTTTCTGTCTCAAACAATAGCACTCGTGATTTCCTACTATAGCATTTTATCTGACTGGTAGTGAACTTGATTTCTTTGTTTCCTGGACTTATCTAGAAGGGAAAGCTGATTATTCTTTTATTGTGTTATTGCACTAAGAAACATCCTACAACTATGAATGGAGATTAATTAGTCACCCTGCTGACTATGGTGGTGAAATGGAGTGCAGGTACACCCGGACGCTGAAGCTCTCTCATGTAAGTGAACTGTAAGCTCAAGCTTATTTAGTTTGTTCAGTTCTTTCACAGGAATTTAACCTATGATGAAGGGTGCCTTTATTCGAGGAATTGAAATTACTGTGAGTTTTCTTCACTTGCATGTATCACCAACTCTTTTGTAGACCTTCAGAAATGGCTTCTTCAGAATGTCTTCATAATTTTCTAAGATAAAGTAAAAATTCCTGAGTGTTTGCTTTGTGTTCCTCACCTCTAAACAGTAACCAGTGTTCCTTATGTGTGTGTTTATGAAAGGAACTCTAGGTTTCAGATATCCAGATTTTTCTATGTTTACAACATGATTGGCAGATTATATGCATATTGCATCTGTATATTTCACCATGTAACTAGATTTGTTCTGTGTATGTCTCAGTTGTCGGTGGGACTTTACGCCTTCAAAGTGACAGTTTCTGGTGAAAATGCCTTTGGCGAAGGTTTTGTAAATGTCACTGTCAAACCAGGTAAATCAGTTGACTAAAATAATTAATTTCTTCAACAGAAGTGGTAATACAACATGCTTATGTAACAGTCTGTCTTCCAAGGACATCTAGAAGTCCAGTTATGCAGAGATGTATTTCATGTCTTTCTGTCTTTAAAGCATTTTAAGGAAGTGCAGCTAAGGATCTTGCCTAGCATGTGCAAGGCCTGAGGTTGTATCATGACACCTCCTGTGATCCCCTTTTCTGCTACAGCAAGGATCAGGCATTAGGTGCTCAACTGGCTGTAACTGCAAGTTACAGTGCACAGGTCTTCACTGAGTTATACCAGATGGAAGGGGCTGCAGCAGGAGCCTGTTGCTCTTCAGTAACCTTTTGTATCCCTTGGACAGCAGATGCTGCAGAGCTGTCATTTTTAGATTTAGATTACTGGGGGCTATTGGTTTGTAGAGTTACCAGATTATCTTTGCCCAGGTCCTCACAATTTTTTTCAATCCTGTCTTTCTCACAGCAATCAGAGTTAACCAGCCACCTGTTGCTGTTGCTTCACCCAAAGTACAAGAAGTTTCTTTGCCTACAACTTCTACCTTCATTGATGGCAGTCGTATGTACTTGCTTACACCCTGTTTTTTTTTAATACACAGTTAAAACGCTGTTTATCAATAGCAAGTGGAATTCTTTCTTTTCATTCAACACACAGAAGTTCCCTGAATCATTATTCATGTTGGGAATTATAAAGTTATAAATGGTTTTTAAAAAGGATAAGTTAATCAGATTTGTAAGATTGAATGATATTCGTTCTTGAGTGAGCTGCACTTGGAAGATTTTTAATTTCTGATGTTTTTAGGTACAGAAGACGAGGTTGCTTGATTTTATGTATTTGTGAAAATACAGTAGTACATCAAGACAGTAGTGGTAAAATGCAGCCGCTTGTGAACTGAGGTAGTGTGTGGCCCTAGAGGTTATTTCTGTCCTGCCTGGAGTCCCCATTACAGGCCTCTGTGCCAGTCTGGGTCCATGACATGTCATTTTGATTACCGCTCCTCTGAGTTTGTTTTAAAGTTAAGCAAAGGTTTGTTTTTATATTTACTAAGAGCAAACAAATTGTAGAATATACAAGAAGTTGTAGAATGCCCCATCTGGACTACTGCATTCAGGTCTGGGGCCCCCAACATAGGGAAGTTGTAAAGCTTATGAACTGAGTCCACAGGTGAGCCACAAAGATGATCAGAGGGCTGCAGCACTTCTATGAAGGCAGGCTAAGGGAGCTTTGTTTGTTCGGACTGGAGAAGAGAAAACTCTGGGGAGACCCCATTGCAGCCTTCCAGTATCTAAAGGGAGATTATAAACAGAAAGAAAATGAACTTTATACACAGATAGATAGTGACAGGACAAGGGGGATAGTTTTAAACTAAAGGAAGGGAGATGTAGATTAGGTGTCGGGGAGAAGTTTATTACTGAGAGAGTGGTGAGGTACTGGAACAGGCTGCCCAGAGAGGTTGTGGATGCCCCATCCCTGGAGATGTTCAAGGCCAGTCTGGATGGAGCCCTGTTCAAACTGATCTAGTGCTTGATCTAGCAGTCGTTTACCCTGCCTGTGGCAGGGGTTTGGAACTAGGTGATCATTGAGCCATTCTGTAGTTCCGTGATTTATGTGCAGAGAGGCTGGCTGAGATTGACTTTACCTTTGTTTGTTTATGGTAAAGCATTCAAAATGTAACTCATCATCTGGTTCAATAGCTATGGTACATGAACTGTATAAAAACAGGGATCATTGCATGATAAACTTTAGTAATCATACAGGCTGATGTTACACAAGGTATTGATACATTTTTCTTTAATTCATGTAGAAAGTACAGATGATATGAAGATCGTGAGTTACCACTGGGAAGAAATTAAAGGTCCTTTGCGGGAGCAGAAAGCATCTGCTGATACACCTGTCTTGCATTTGTCTAACCTTGTTCTTGGAAATTACACTTTCAGGTACACCTTCATGGATGATTTCCTTTTGAGTTTCAGGCATTTCTGTGATGTCCGCTAGATGTTCTTTTTTTTGTGCTTATGCATACCTCCTTAAAGAACTTCATTTTTCTTTTGTATGCTCTTTGCCTTCATTTTGCATAATGAAGGAACATGAGGACCAGTTTCATTAAGAAGTGCTTGAAACGATTTTGTGACACTGGTATAATGATGCACTGGAGCACAAACTTACGCAAATCAAGGTATCAGAAATTAAATAACCTCCCACTTCCTGCACTAATAACTGCAAGAGAATATATATATTTTTTTCAGCTTAGAAGTTAGCAAGTGTCCAGAGATGAGACTGAAGTCCGGATGTGAAAGTCATCCCCTGAATAGTGGTGACAGGCAGAACAGTACTGGCAGTCTGATCCTTGCCAGGTTCCATGGTGTGCTGAGTTTAGAAGAGTAGTTCTTTTCTTCCTAAAGGCCTTTGCCTTGCTGCTGTTTTCTTCCAGTTAATCCTTGCTGGCGATGGATTTTGTCCAGACAACAAAAACAGAGTTTATAGTCCTGGGTGCTTTAATTAAAATCAGAGATCATTTTCTGTACTTTTTAATTTAATGCCTTGTCCTGGACTTGTGCAGCTTTCACTGAATCACTCTTGGCTGCCAATGGGTAGCAGCCTGCAGGTTGGTTCGTCATATATCAGTGTAACATCAGCAGAATGTTGAAGCCCGTTGATGACCAGAATATGGCATACATTAAACATGGCCCTTTGCATAAGCATCACCAAAAATTGCTTCAGCTTCAGTTCTCTGTTCTTTACTGGAATTGTTCCATATTGTACAACGGTAGAAGATTATTATTTTCTTTTCCTCTGTTAAAAAGGATAGAACTCACTTACATACATTGCTTTTAAGCATGCTCTGAACGCAAGGGAATTAAGAAATCACTTCTTCCATGTGCCTTTGGGAGAGGCTGAGGTACTTGAACAATAGAGCAGCCTGTTCAAGCTCACAGGAAATTAGCTGGAAGGTACTCCTAACACACTTGGTTGTGCATCCACTGCAAAAGTATGCAGTTGCTAATGGCAGGATCAGCAGGCATTATTGGGGAAGAGTTCAAGAGTGGCTCCCTTCCATGTTTTTGGCTGTATGCAGTAGTCACAAAAGAGGTGAATTGAAGATGTACCAAGTTCCCACACCGTGGAGAACAGTCTGTCATCACTTTCAGTTGCCGCATTTTGAGATGATTTGCCATTGTGTTTCTGAAAGGCAGTAATGATTGTTTAAACCCTGTGTTACCTTCAGTTTTGTGACTTGAGATTTCCTTACAAAATCAGAGCTGATAATAAGCTCCATTAGTATTAGTAGCAGTTTGTTTAAGAGATAAGAAGTTGAGGTGTTACTGTGCTATGATAAGGCAGAGCTTCTGAATATCCACAGTAGTTTTGGGTGCAGGGATTGTTCCGCAGTAGCAGATGAATGAAGTCATTTTTAAAGAATGTACAGCAAAATCTATGCAGATTGATGGAGCTGCCATTGACTGCATGAAAGAGGTTTCATCTGAGATCCAGAATAGATATGCATTTTTTTTTAAAAAAAAAAAAAAAAACAGATTGCAAGCTGTGATTGAAAGTAGTCTTCTGAATTTCTTTCCACCTTAGTTGGAGGCTATGTCTTTCTGCAGCACAGGTTTGTAAAAATTAAATCAGTCGCTCTGTTTTAGGTAGTGATTTTGTTCTCTTTGAGTGCCAGCAAAATGGGAATCTTTGGCTTCAGACTTGTTAGCATACTGGTCTAACAAATTTCCAGTATTGCTTTTTTCTATTGTAGACTCACTGTGATTGATTCAGATGGAGCAGCCAACTCCACAATTGCGTCTCTGAGTGTCAACAAACCAGTGGATTACCCACCTATTGCGAATGCAGGACCTAATCAGGCAGTCACTTTGCCCCAAAACTTCATCACGTTGAATGGAAACCAGAGCAGTGATGACCATGAAATTGTCAGCTATGAGTGGTCACTCAGTCCCAGAAGCAAAGACAAGGTAGTAGCAATGCAGGTATGTCTATTTCTCCTTGCATAGTATTAGAAAGTTCTTTCATCTTTGCCTTTAATATGAAGAGAAACATACCAAAATAATTTTTCAGAAGTGTTTAAATATCCAGAGTGGTTTTGTTCCTTTCTGTTGTGTTCAGCTTTTTAGACTCTATTACTACTTGTAATTTTTTTTTTTCATTCCTTATGGCCATTTCTGTTCCCTGCTATTGTGCGTTTTCTGGAGGATTGGAAAAAATCTCAGTTCACTCTGCCTAATCTTGGACCCTGGAGCTTGCTCCACAGGTTTGCATCTTCTGAAAGGCTAGACATGGTGCAAACTTTTTTTGCGAGAAGATTAGACTTGCCTAATTTTTTGTTAAACAGTTCATCTTCCTGGAAACAGCAGGACTCAAACAAGAACTTAATGTTCTGAGTGAAAACTTAGAAGATTTTTGTCAATTTCTTGCTGACACACTGGTGTGGTTTTTTTTTTTGTTGTTGTTCAACCTTAATAAAACGCAGGTTTCCTATGATTTTTCCTAATTGATTTTACTCTTATTTTTTATGGCTACATTTTTATTTTATCTTTTGTCTTTTGTTTTTTAAATCTGAGAACTCAAATCAGTACAAATACAATTTCAGTGCGCTTACACTCACTAAGTTGCAGGTTCTTGTAGCTGTTTAGATGATTAAAATAATTAATATAATGATTCCAGCTGAACTTCAGAAGCCAGCTTTGTGAGAGATATGAACTCTCTGTGTTAAAAAGGTAAATGCTTTATGCCTTCCAAACTGGAAAGAGACCACTTTGTATAGGTCATTTTAGAAAGTAAGTTCTATTGTTGACAGCGTATGCTGTAGAGGTAATTACAAAACTAAGAAAGGTCTTAATAACTTACTTCTGTTCATTCACTGAAAAAAAAAAAAAAATTCAAAAGCATTCTTGAATCCTGAGGTTGTAGCTTTTGAGAGCTGTTACAACTCAAAGCAACTTTATTGGAAGAAGAGAATGACTGTTTGAGATATCTATGGGTATTTAGTGATGGCAACGTGAGAGCATTTTACGATTTCTTTTCAAAGTATATTAATCTTTGTCATGTCCCTAAGTCTGAAGTTGCTGGTTTTGGGTGTATTATGTAGGATCTATGGTTAGAGTGCAAAGTAGCAAGTAGCTCTGATGGTCAGATAATCATGTATCATGTCCTCTAGTTCACATTAGGCTTCCCTGGATAACTGTGACAATTGTAATTTTGATTGATGGAGATGGAAAGGATGATTCCTCATGAGATATATGAATGGTCATTTTGTTAGCAAAAGGACGTATAGTTGGGCCTAATCTTTTTGCGAGCTTTGATGTATGCATTAACTAATACTGCTGGAAGTATATGCTCAGAACAGAGTTGTCTTGTTTAATTTTTTTTTTCTATAAGCCTACCTGGCTGGAATCAAGTATGTTTTTTTTTTTAATGACTTATTTTTGCATTTAACTATTTTTATAAATAAATACTGGATTAAACAATGTCATTGTTAATGTCCCATGTGTCTAACAATAATTGTTGTTCAGAAATAATGCAGCAATTATACTAAAAATTAAGAAATTAAGATTTGATGTTGATAAATATATCTCTGAATTGATAGACGGTTGCAATACTGAAGATATGACATCTGTGTGTGCGTCAAATTTTAAGTATCCTCTTTGTCTGCAAGGTGCTTTTGCTCAAATCATGTACTTATTTTGAATTAAAACATATTTTACTTTTCCTCCACATCTGCTCTCTTAATATATTTTTGTACTTCATGAGTACTTTTTCTCATCTCTCTCTCACTGCCATGTAGGGAGTGCGGACTCCATACCTCCAGCTATCTGCAATGCAGGAAGGAGATTATACCTTTCAGCTCACCGTCACAGATTCAGCAAGGCAGCAGTCCACTGCTGAGGTCACTCTGATAGTTCAGCCTGGTAAGCTGACTGACTGCAGGCACATCTGGGTCCTTCAGAGTGGACCAGCCTGAATGCCTTAGCACTGTCATCAGATATCTCATCTCCCCATATTGCACCATTCAGGTGGTGTGCCTGCATCAAGGACTCTTTCACCTCTGTTTTCTATCAAAACAAACAGTAAAAACAAGTGCAGAATTCCAGGAAATCCAGGTAATGATCCTGAAGGCTCCTGCTGGCCTGATTATATAAGGCACTATGCACAGGCATGTTTGAGTGTACTTTTAAAAACTAAAATGTAGCTTTCAGTTTAATACCCTGCTAAGCTGTTCACCATGTCAATCAGTGATTTGCTCAATTTCTTACTGTTTTGCAGTTTTTCAGGAATCCTGGTGTAATCTCAATTCTCACTAGAATTCTTTTGCTAGAAGAAAAATGTCAAGCAGAGAGTTTCAAAAGCTGCTTCCTTCACACAATTGACTAGATTTGGGAGCTGAATTATGAATAGATGCAAATGCACCAGGCCTACAAAGTATTTTTTTCCCCAATTTTTTGATAATAAGTTTGCATATTGCAGGTTCTTACATCTGAAGTGGACATTTCTGCTCATCTGAAGGTCTCATATTACACTATATAGCAGTGTTATGGCTCCCTCATTTTGCTCATTCTACAGCTGCTTCTAGAGCCATAGAATGCATTGGGTTGGAAGGGACCTTAAAGATCCTCTAGTTCCACCTCCCCTGCTGTGGCCCAGGATACTTCCCACTAGGCCAAAGCCCCATTGAAACTGGCCTTGAACACCTTCAGGAGTGGAGCATCCACAGCTTCTCTGGGTACCTCTTCCTATGCTTCACTTTCTGAGTAAAGAATTTCCTCTTAAATGTCAATGACCCTTTTTAGGGAAACTTTGCAATGGGCATTTACCAAAGAAACCAGGAATGTGAATTGCAAGTACAGCATGTGGTGGTACGTTTTAGATTGGTGACAGTGTTGAAGTGGGAAGGAACTATTGCTGAATTCAGGTTAAGGTGGAAATGAATATACAGGAGAATAGTAGTGTTGGTGGTTTACCATGCCACAACAACAAAATTTGGAAACAGAATAATAAATTATATTTTTTCACTGAATCCTCAAAGGCTCAAAATTGAAACTAGCTTAGTGGCATTGCACTGACCTGGAGCAGTGGGAAACCTGGGCCAGTATCTTCTTTACCGTATTTGTGTGGGTGGTTTTGAAAGAGTCACAATGCTGGAGCCAGATCAGTACTGCACCACTCCTATCATAAAACACTTTTATACAGTGTACTTGAGCAGACTACAGAGTTCATGGAGTGTTACTGTGCCTTCAGATGTGACTGAGAAAGAGAAGAACTTGCTGTGGAATTTGACTTGTTGCAGAGCTGGTCTCTCCCACCAAGTACTTTTTACTGGTTTGTGCATGTTATATTTAATCCCTAGGAAGGTGGTGAAACAACTAATCTTAGAAACCATTTCCAGGCAGAAGAAGGACAAGAAAATCATCAAGGCAGTCAGCTCAGGTTCACCAAGAGGAAGTAATGCCTAATTGACCAGATAAGCTTCTATTATCAAATCACCAACCTGGTAGATGAGGGGAGAGCAAAAGGGGATCTTATTGGCATATATTCCCAAAGGAATGTTGCAGAGAAGATGGAGTCATACTCTTCAGTGGCATCCAGTTCCAAGACAGCGGGCATAAACTGGAACACAAGAGGTTCCCTCTGAAAACCTGGAACACCTGTGTGCAGTGTGGGTGATGGAGCACTGGTGCAGGTTGTCTAAACAGACTGTGGAGTCTCCTCTTGGAGATCTTCAAAAGCCTCCTGCTCTGGGTTTCCCTGCTTGAGCAGGGGTTGGACCAGATGAATCCAGAGTTCCCTTCCAACTTCATTCCACACTTCAACCAATGTGTGGTTCTCTGATTCCGTGGTTCGTGCTTTTGAGCCGCATGGCAGGCTCCTAATTTTATATTCTGTGTAAAATCTTGCTGATTGACAGTCTTTGCTAGTGACTAACCAGGAAATGTGATACGCTAAATCTTATTTTTACAGAAAATAACAGTCCTCCAGTAGCAGTGGCTGGCCCTGACAGGGAATTGACGTTCCCAGTAGAAAGTACTACACTGGATGGAAGCAGAAGCCAAGATGACCAAGGCATTGTCCTCTATCATTGGGAAAATATCAGGTAATCAGGTATCTAAAGGGATGTATTACTGATCTACAGTTTAGAGGGGAGAAAAAAGTGAAATTACTTGAGTTCCAGAGCCTCTTAATCAATACTGTTGGGTGAAGCAGTGTTTGAAAACTGCTTTGAGAGTTTTCCTTCTTAGGTAGAAATAGGATGAGAGATAAGAATTTTAAATTCATCTTGGCCTGCTTATGTTTTATTTTGTGTGATCTTGAAACCTGGAGTCACAAAGTTATTCTATGAGGAAATTACAGGAGCTCTCTTATCTTCCATTAAGGAGGGCAGCAGGCTTAGGTACTCTCCTGTAATGTGTAATTTTTCCTGTCAGTGCTTTCATAGTTCTTCTGTTTGTTGGATAACAAAGGAAAAACACAATCCATTTAGCCGGAGCTTTCATTAGAAATGACTGAAGCACTCTTGAATAGCGATTAAAAATGCTGTAGAGAAGCTTGTAATTGTATGCTCAGATACAAAGCTAATTGATCCTTAATAAAGGAACAAAGGTATTAGTTTGTGCAGCTGTCCTATCCACAGTACAGAAATAAATTTGTTGGCACTCAGTATATGTAGTAAGTGGTTTTTAGACCAGCAGCATTTGCATATGCTCCCGTAGAATAGTACAGCAAGGAGTCTGAACTGGAGTGCATTTTCTGCTCTTTTAATGATGGTATATGTATAGCTTGAGTGTTTTGAGTGTCTTGAAGATGATGCAACTATGAACTGTCTAGTCATAATTTCTTTATTATCAATGCTTGTAGAAGTGGTACAACCCCAATATCCATAACAGCAAGTGATATGAGCGATGCTGCTTTGAGAGAATTTTGTCTGGCTTTGACGAGTTATTTTTATGAGATGTTTTGTTTCAGTGGGCCAAGCTACGTGCAGATGGAAAATGGTGACAAAGCAATAGCAACCGTGTCTGGTCTTCAGGTTGGCACCTATCGTTTCAGACTGACAGTAAAAGACCAGCAAGGGTTAAGCAATGCATGTATGCTGTCTATTACTGTGAAGGAAGGTAAGCCTAGTTGCTGCTGCTTAGGATGTAGTAGGCAACTTGCCAGTTAGTTTAGTCACTGACAACATAAAGAAACTCAGAACAGGAATGGATAATGTATTTGTTGTCATTTTTCAAGGGATTTAAGAAGAGTAACTGCCATTTTGTAATAAAGGAGTATTGCAAGTAATTGCTAATATCGCTTCCTGCTTTTACGTCTCTCTCTGCCCTCCTCCCCACCCTCCCTTTCCCCCTCTCTCTCCGGCTAATCAGACTAGTGAGGCCTTTTGTTCATCATCACAGCTTTCCGGAGCTCTGTCTTATCAGTTATGTTCTACACAGAAGTCAGTGATGTCTAGCTTCTGGAAAGAAAATTTTTTCATGCTTGTCTGGTGATTTTGGCCATACTCACAGTTCATGTTATAATCTCACTGCTAGCAGTGAGCAAAAAGCATTCAGGAACTGTAGTTACTACTAGATACGCTTTGCTTAATACATATACTTTGCAGATATGAAAGTAAGATTTTGTACAAGCTTCTACTACAAGTGAAGAGCAATGGTTTCTCAAGGAGATAAGAACCCAGCATAGTGCTCTCATGCTGAGCTGTGTTTCTAAGGCAGACAGAAAACTTTCGCTTGACTGAGGTGATCAGATGCAGAAGTTACTGTGGGACTATGAGTAGAGTACCCCACGGTACTTTAAAATATATTTTTGGATAATATTTCTTGTCAGTATTCTACTCGGGTTGCAGGTCTGCTTTTGTCAGATTATTGTAATTCCAGAGCAAAATTCTGTATACCCGCTCATCCTTTTCCTGTCCCTTTGATCTGAGATTCTCTTGTTAGTGCCTGTAATCATCAAGGGAGAGAACTGAAGTGTGGGTATATTGGCAATGGTATGTCACATCTTGCATGGTTTGAAAGCAAATTATTCTCCTCCACTGCTCTTATGGCTAGAAAACAACAGTCCACCCCGGGCACATGCTGGTGGGAAGCATGTCCTGGTGCTTCCCAATAACTCTGTTACCTTGGATGGCTCAAGATCTGCTGATGACCAGGGGATTGTGTCGTATTTGTGGATTCGGGATGGTCAAAGCCCAGCAGCTGGGGTAAGTTTTTTGAAGGTTTTAACTGGACTCAAATTCAGCTCTTATATATGTTGCTTCACTGCAGAAGGGCAAGCAGATATGACTCTTGAGATGCAATAAAGGATGCTGTCTGTATCTGATTTATCTCCTCAGCTCTCTCTAATGCTTTGGTTCAAGTAGCTTGTGTCATTTTCAGTAGTGCAAATTGTTAAGAACTGGGAGAGGAAAAGGTAAAATGATAGCAACGCTTCTAGAAGCAATTCACATAAGTATATGAAGAGGACTGGAGTGATTTAAGTTACAGCTGGCAGAAATGTTGGAAATTCATAAACTTCAGGGAGGAGAGATAATTTATAAGAAAGCAGAGCTAATGATACTAGAGTAAAATTGAGAAATAATGTAACTGTCTCAGATTTTCAGGTAGATGGGGACTTGAGGATGTCAGCTGTTCTATCTGAGGTGTTTTTTATTTTGTTTTGTGTTCTGCTTTAATGAGAAGAAGCCGTACTGTGTGCAGAGATCCTTATTAACTCCCACTTCCAGATTTGCATTATTCTGCTATGAATTGTGGATAGGTCACATTTGTCCTAAAAGCCAAAGCAAGAACTCAGTCATATCAGATACCTAAGTTGATATTCATATCTGCAATTTTATCTGAGGGTATAACCATCCTGGTACCTGTTTTTGCAGGATGTGATCCATGGCTCAGACCATGAAGCAGTATTGCAACTAACTAATCTGGTGGAAGGAATCTATATTTTTCACTTGAAAGTGACAGATGCCAAAGGAGATTCAGATATTGACTCTGCTACTGTTGAAGTGCGGCCTGGTATGACAATTAAAAGGTCATCGATACGTTGTGAATACCTCATCTTTGTTCTCCTTTTCTCTTCTTCCAATGTTGACAAGATTTTGTCAGGCTAAAACACAAAGTCTCTCTTCCTACCATCTTATTGCACTTCTCTCAGTTGGCATTGTGTGTGGTGAACAAGACATGTCAGAGTTGTTCTTTCCCACCAATTGCAGCATTGCTGTTCTAGATAGATAAATATATGAAAATTACACATCTTACTGTCTTAATTTCAGCTGAGATGAAATTGCTTTATTCAGAGTGTCTGCTATGATGCTGTGTTTTGGTTCTAGGAGAAAAACAACATTAATAACATACCAATGTTTATAGTTGCTTGCTGAGCCAAGGCTCTTCACAGCAAGGGGCCCAAGGAGCTGGGAGGGAATAGAATTAGGACAGCTGACTTAAACTGGCCAAAGGGATATTGCATACCATATGATGTCGAGCAGAAGTTTTGTAGAGGGTGGGTCTGCATCTTACTCTCTTCCACTGCTCAGAGGGTGGTGGTGAGCAATTGTTTGTGTATCACTTGTTATATACGCTTTTATATATATACAGTCATGACTATTTTCCTTTTCTTTTTCTCTGTCTTAGTAAATAGTTTTATCTCAACCACTCAACAAGTTCTATTTTTTTATTCTCTCTCCCATCCCACTGGGAAGAGGGGGAGTGAGCAAATGACTGTGTGATGTTGAGCCACCTACCAGGTTAAATGGCAACACTTAATGTTTTCACTTAGCTACTTTTTGTTTTTCTGTCATACGTTGTCGTTTCTTGTTTGTTTTTGTGGTTATTGATCAGTTTGGCCAATAGCAAGATATTAACTGTGCATTAAGTTTAGGTACAAATGCTGCAATAGTATGTTTGTTTTTTTCCTTCTCTTACTCTGAAGGACAAAAACAAACCCCCAAGTCTTTCAGAATATTTTAAATTGGCTTTTCATGGTCTGATATTGCTTATATATAGTCTTGTCTTCAAATGTAAACTAGGTGGTTATGTGATGGAAACAATGAGTTGGGTTTTCAGGAAATTAATGTGAGGCAAGTCTGTCAGATTTCATGTTTGTCTGGTTCCTGGGCAATTATTTTATTTCTTCCTCACTTTATGAATGCAGTCACATGAAAATTGGCTCAAAAGTATAATTGCGTGTCTGTGAAGCTTGTTCTGTTTGCAAAACACTCTAGAAATGCAAATATTATTTGAATATATGTCTCATGTTTGAAGAGAAATATTTCTGGTATTTCTGAATCTGACCGTCTTCGTTTAGGCTCATTCACTAAGTCTTGGGTACTACCCTGTGAGTCTGTCTTTGCATCCCTTTTCCTCATTGGTAGCCAGTAGTAGATCACTAGCAGGGAACTTTAAAAATTAGACTCACTTAGCACTTACCTCAGACTGTCATGTGGCAGCATTAAGGGAAACAGATGTTGTTATTCTGCACAGAGATGTGGTAATGTTGAAATACACACTGAAGTGTTGTTTTTTCCTGAACTGATAAAAGGTCGATTGTTGTCTTAGGACCTACCAGGTTTATTTCAGAGGTAATGTGAAAAAGTAGGTTAAGTACTTTTGTAGGGAACACAGAAGGGGTGGGTTACAAGTGATGTTGGTCTTATGCAGGGAAATGCAGTATTGATAAGTAATTGTAATACCACATGTTGTCTTCATTCAGTACTGAAATATTTTCCAGGCTCTGATAGCATACCATGTCCTCCTTCTGCTAGATCCCAAAAAGAGTGGTCTGGTGGAGCTGATTCTGCAAGTTGAGGTGGGACAGCTGAGTGAACAGCAGAAGGACACACTGGTGAGACAGCTAGCTGTATTGCTGAATGTCTTGGATTCAGATATCAAAGTTCAGAAGATACAAGCATTCTCAGATATAAGGTACAAAGACGCCCTGCTGTGCCAGGAAGATTTATGATTTTCATCAAGTCTTTCACAGCTCATAGTTAGTTGCAAAATAATGTAGAAAATGTTATCGAAGATGCTACTGTATATGTATTTTAAGAAGTGAGTTTCCTCTGTTGTGGTAGGAAATTGATGAAGTGAGCTCTCCGAGAGCTTGTGGTTTTTAAATATTTTATTTTAAAAAATCCTCTGCATAGATTATCTTTTTTTATTCCCTTAATTATCTTTTATTCCTTCAGGGAAAGTTCATGCAGAATTTCAGTGTCTCTGTTCCATGCAGAGTTATTTTTCCCAAGTGCTGGCTGAAATAAGATGGACAGACCTTCTCACAGTGAAGCAAGTGCTGTATTTCAAAATAAGTTTCCAACTGTAACCGATCACGCTTATTCTGTTTCCCTTTTTTTCCTCTCTAAGCTTCTGATACTTTTAAGTACTTTATATACATTTCCCCAGGTAACTGATAACAAAAAATCCTTTTTTTCACAGAGAAATCAGTGGATTTTGCAGTATAGACATCAAGAGTAGAGTATCCTACTCCAAAGTAAATATCTTTTCTGTTTGGAGTAGAGGGGTGGAAGTGGCTATATGCAGCATGATTGTTAAAAACGTGTTGACATCTTACTCTAAATTACTTCTTGTTAACTGCTTCGTGATTTAAAATCTATTTTAGTATCTATTCACCTCTCTGGGAACCTCTTAACATTAAAAAAGGAAAAGAAAATCCAGAATCTATGGCTATACTACCTTTAAGTTCAGGTTGAATATTAGGAAAAATTTATTTTCGAAAGAATCGTGAGGTATTGGAACAGGATGCCCACGAAAGTGTTGGAAGTCACCGTGTCTGGAGGTTTTCAAGAAAAGGTAGATGTGGCACTGAGTGACATGACCATGGTGTTGTTCAGGTTAGCAGGCATAGTTGTGATGGGTTGATGGTTGGGCTAAATGAACTTTAGTTTTCTTTTCCAGCCTTAAAGATTCTGTGTTGAATACCTGTAGCTTCCAACTACTGCTTTTCAACTAAAGATGTTCCCTGAAGCACATGATGTTGGATGAGATCAATACTACCAACGCTTCTTGAATTTTCTAGATTTCCTCTGACTGCTTCGGGATCCTTTGTGATAGGTTCTAGGCAAGTGGAGTAAAAGCAGACATTGAGTACATTCCTCTCTTAAAGTGAGCTTCAGGAAGATCTTTCTTGTTCTCGCTCTTCCTCTGTGAAGAAACTGAAGAACCTACTGGTGCTTCTGGCTCAGAACAAAATACAGTTGCCATGATATTTGGATAGAGCTGGCTGATGTATAGACAGAGCTCCCTGATCTGTATCAGTCGTGATATTCGCTTTTCAGAAACAAACGAAACCGAAGGCTGTCAACTGAATACCTGACAAAAGTAATCTTAGACAGTAGTCCTAACCTATACTGTTCTCTCTACAGCACTGCAGTTGTGTTTTACGTGCAGAATGGGCATCCTTCCAAAGTGATCAAGGCATCAGATGTGTCTCGAGCTCTGCATGTGCAGCTTCTGAAAGAGAAGGCTGACTTTCTGCTTTTTAAAGTCCTGCGGGTTGACACAGCTGGTAAGTTTACCATCCTGGTGTCTGGGATTTTTCTTTCTGAGAGATGACATTGAGGATGATACTTAAAATGCATGCTCATATGTGTTAAAACGGTACCAGTTACTTGTGTTCTTTTAAAAGATATGCTTTAGCCTTATCTGACATAGATTAGGAAGATCTGGGAAATGAGGAGAAAGATTCACTGCTCGTATCATCTTTTGTTGGAAGATGAGCAAAGCTTACTATAGCCATGCTATAGAATGTTCCACATCTCTTCAAGGCTTTTAGTGCTCAGTAATAGGCGTATAATGGAGATTTTATCTGTCTGTAGCAGGTAAAATGGTCAGCTCATCACTGTGTTCATGCTGTCTTCTAAGGAGATTATATTTGCATCGTAAGTGGGCCCCTAGGGGGTTTCGTAGTGAACTTGTGCTTGAACTTCAAAACCTGGCCTCACATTAAACTGTGCTAGTAACATGACCCCTTTGTGACACTCATATTACAGTTATGACTTCCTCCATCATTTAAAAATCAGGAGATAACAATCCAAATACAGAGTATGCAACTGTAGCACTAAAAATAGTCATAAGTTCTGTAGTAAATTCTGATTTTGTTCATGTGTTGAAAAGGACTGTTGTTTTATTGTAAATACACTTGGATTACCAGAATGTATAGGTATCACTTGAAAATATTGCTTAATCTGCCACTATAAGTTTAAGAGGAATAACTATTTTGTTCTCATGTGACGTGTTGGCCTAGCAACAGATACGATATGTAAGTGTTCTGGCCTCAGATCCTGCAATTCAGTTATGAAATACTGAAATGCACTTCAGTGGTGTGATGCTTGTCTTACAGTACTTGGTAATACTAGCATTCCTGAGATCTCAGGTACTTTAAAAGTTCTTACAAATATGTCATAAATAAAGGAGGAGATCTGAACTCTACAACTTCAGCTCATCATTACTTGTGGTTGGATGAATCTGTTCTCAACTTGCATAAAATTTCAGTATTGTATGCATAAGATATTCTCATCTTTCTTTTCACAGCTTGCTGAAACATACACCTATTTAATACACGACATCAAAGACAAGGGAAATAAATACCAGAACGTTATGAGTTAGATGCTTTACCACCAATCTAGTCTCACAGTAAGAGAACGCATTGCAAGTTGTCTATTTATACAGCTAACTTACGTTTGTTATTGTTCTTAGCATGTCTTTTAAAATGCTCTGGACATGGACATTGTGACCCTATAACAAAGCGCTGTATTTGCTACCAGCTGTGGATGGAAAACTTAATTAATCGTTATCTAAATGATGGCGAGAGTAACTGTGGTGAGTTTGAGTGTTACAGGATATATTCCAATAATCATTTTTCTTTTTGTGAGACTGTTGTTATTTGCTAACAGAATAGGAGTTAGATGCTGGAACATAGATGTTAGAACAGCCTCTTTATTGTCCAGCCTGTCAATATCCATCTACAGAAAGAAATATCTTCAGATTATTTGACTTGTGTCTTGAAATAATAAAGACATATAAATAGTAGTCCTTATTTTAAGCATTTTAAATATTTTAGAAACAGAATTTTAAAAGTGTTACTGAGTGGAAAGTGTAAAAACTTTAACTATCAGGGGAGAGAATTTGAGTAAATTTGGGGCCATGTGGCAGGTTTGTTTGATACTGCGTGTATTGCAAAGCCCTAAGTTGCATTCACCGGATTTTTGCAAAGCTGAAAAAGAAAGCAACAACTTACATTTTCTGACTTACTGTTTGATGCTTCCATGCCAGGAGTGTGACCTCATCTAAGGAAAGCAAACACTGGTGTTCTGGACTAAGCAATATAGTCATCTATTAATCTTTAATTTCTTAAGCTGATTAATTACACTGTGTTTTTTTTTCACTTTACCTGTTGCACCTGGGAAATGCAATCTAGTTTCATCATTTTAATCACATCTGTATTCCCTGGCACGCCTAACAAATCAAGTAAGCCAATTTAATATTACATAGGGACCTCCTATCTGAAGTAGATAAAATAGTTTTAATTTAACTAAATAGGAATTTTACATAAGTTTAAGAAAAGCTGAACTTTTAGTACTCTGAAGACTTTGAGACGTTTTGTTGAGTGATGCACTAGCCTTCAAGTATCACAGAATCTTAGGAGCTGGAAGGGACCTGTGGGGATCGTCAAGTCTAACCTCCCTGCTGTATGATACGAAATAGAGGAATGTAGTTGTCTCTGACCTGTTTTCAGATAATCTGAAAAAGGTATTAGTCACAATCTGATATTAAAGAAGGAATATCTTACCCCACTCTGAAGATAAGGGCTCACTGGAAAACTCCCCAAAGAGAATAGTCTCCCAAGTAGAGATACTTCCGTCTTGGCTGCCAGCCCTTAAATGAGCCTAGAGAGGAGTGGACCCAGGGTCCATCCCTTCCAGTCTCACAGGTGAATTGTCTGTACCTGTGCTCCCAGGACTGGCCATGCCTCTTTACTAGGTGCACAGTCATTGGTTTGGGCTGTGACCTAGCAGTTCCCATACACTACTAAGGCAGGTTACCTGGAGTAGGCTGCACAGGAAAGTGTCCAGGTGGGTTCTGGATGTCTCCAGAGAAGAAGACTCCACAGCCTCTTTTCACGGCTGTTCTAGTGCTCTGTCACCCTCACAGTAAAGAAGTTCTTCCTTATATTTGTATGGAACTTCCTGTTTTGCAGTTTTTACATGTTGCTGTCCTTGACCTCCTGTGTCTGATTTAATTCCAGGTGGGCCTTAGGCTTTTACATCTCTGCAGACCTTTACAGTGTTCTTGTATTCCTCCCAAGTGGCCAGGCCCTTTTTCTAAGTTTCATAAAGTTCCTTCTTCCCTTTGAGTTTCTCCATGAGTTCCTTGCTCATCCACGGAGGTCTCCTGCCACTTTTGCCTGATTTCTTACTCTTAGGGATGCACTACTCTTGAGCTTGGGAGAAGTGGTGCTTAAATGTCAACCCAAAAGCAATGCTGTATAAATTGGGAGGAAGCACATGGCATTTGCTACAACCCATAAAGTAACTGTGGGCAAAGTATCTGTTAGTAGTGGTTAGTAATTGACCAACTGAAAACTTAAAATTGAAATATGCAAGTAGAAGGATCTGTCACTGATCAGTTGTTCTCTTAAAGCATTGCTAAAATGCCAGACAGAGGGTACAACTATGTTTGAATTAGAGAAAGAGGACTGAGATTGTTACGTTATCCTCTTGAATTCCAGCTTTTATGTGAATTTTGGCTATATTGTGATAGTAAAAGGGGTAGGGTGGAGAGAAGGCTTTGAAAACGCGCATTTTCGGTTTGGAACTTTAAGAATACATTCTTCTGAGATGACATGAAGGTGCTAATTTCTCCTATACTCCTATTGGCACCTCCCATTGCCCGGGATTAATATAAATTAATAGAAAGGTATTAGAAATTATCCTACACATATTACTTTACAAAGCACTGTTATGTTTCTTTTTTCAGAGTGGAGTATACTCTACGTGACTCTATCTGCTTTTATTACGATTGTGGTCATGATAGGGCTTGCCTGGTTCTGCATCTGCTGCTGTAAAAGGTACATGATTTGTGTTTCTTTTTAGTTGGAGTATAAGCTACAACTGCACACAGCTGCCATATTTTAGTCCAATCCTTAGCACTAAACCACTCAGCTCCTTACAAACAAAGCTTCCCCTAGTAGTTTCTGTACATATATGCTTTCCTTTTTTGGAAGGAAAAAAAAAGGGATATCTGTCTATGGTTCTGTGCATTCTTCTGTATTTTGAAAAACAAAAAGCCAGTGCTGGAATATCCTTCAAATTAAGGGTTTATTTATGTCAAAATGGTGAGTGTGTACTGCAGATTTTCATGATCTTGTCACACTGAGTCCTCCAGATACTTCATGCTGAAAAAAAAAAAGAGGCACATCCTGAAGGTCACTGAGATAGGACGTGCAAATGGAGCTACTCTCATCCTGTCTTTGACAGGAAAAGTAGACATGAGTGCTGTATCTGGTTGGCATACATGGAGTTCTCCAAGAATCTGTCTCACAGACCCTTTGCTGCATCTTTCCTTAAACAGTTTTACCTACCGCTGCATGTTTTATTCCCCTCAGTGTGCCCCAGCATCTTACCTGTCTTGTCTTTCCTAGAGAGCCATTAATAAATTGTTAGAAACAGCAGTCTGTTCAAATTCTGTAACTAGATTTTTTGCTGCTGCATGAAAAAGCAATGCAAAGAGATGTTAAAGGTTTATCAAAAATGAGGCATTATCAAAATCTTCTTGGATTTTTAACTTTATTATCTAGGGTATCTTTTCAGTGTGTAAGGGATGCTGTTTGAAGTGCGCGGTGTTGGTATTGCTTTCTTTTTATGGTTGAAGAAACAGTGCTATTTAGTAAAAAAAAGGTTTAAATAGAAGCGTGCCTTATATAAGTGTGGGATGCGGCCTTAAAGGCTTGTGTGGATTTGCTAAGAAAGAGGGTGTTCATGGAGTTCAGCTGCTTCCTTGCCTCTGTCCTCACACAAACATCTGAAATTTAAGGTGAGGATTTGCAACCCTGTGGGAGTGAATGCCGGAGAAGGATGAGTTAAAACTAGGTCAATTTTTGGCTACAGACCAACAGAGCTTTGTCCCTGCATCTGTATGAGGGAGTTGTTCTCTATTTTTGACTGGTCTTCTCTGTAAATATAACCAGACAAGCTCTACTTTAAACTCTTTTAGTTTTAAAACAACCAACCAAACAAACACCTAAACAATTTAGTTTAGGAACTAAGCAGTTCTTTCAGAAATTGGGAACTAATTAATATGTCTGTCTTGCATCTAGCTAATGTGTTGAAATTGAAAAAACTGGACCTCTGTGGGCTAGGAAATAAGGTTAACCTTTCTTGATTTCTTCATCTTTATATATAAGACAGAGCAAATAAATTCTACTCTGTGGTCCAGATTGTGCAGCTGCTTTTTACAGGTATAAACTGGAACAACCCCTCTTGGGTGGAGGGTCTACACATATGGTATGTAGCTATGTGAGAAGAGATAAGTGGGTTTATGTGAGAACTAAATATCTTTGTGGTAACTTCCTTTTTAGCAGAAAGAGGACTAAGATAAGAAAGAAAACAAAATATACCATCCTAGATAACATAGATGAGCAGGAGAGAATGGAGCTACGACCCAAATATGGTAAGAGCTATTTCTTTCTTTGGAATTTCTTTAAGCAGTATATCTTTAAGCTGAACTCATCCACCAAGCTTTACAGTTAGTGGCTTTAAATTGATATCTACAGCCAAGAGGAGCACAGAAGCTGGGAATGACTTGCAAGCATAGATGGAGAAATGGTTGAACAAGAATAACTTGATTCCTTTCACAGTGCCTTGGGATCAGACAAAGTTTCAAGCTTATACCTCCTAGACCAGTTTTTTATATGAGTGGTAGTCGTGGTGCAGGCTTTTACACTGGGTTTCAGAGAGTGTTTTCAATTGTTTTTTCCTGTCACAGCAGAGTACAGGATGATTAAGCTGTTAGAAGCGAAATGTTTCTAATGAGCTTGCTTCTTGTTGTTTTGGTTTGTTTTGTTTGTAATTTGTAGGCATAAAACACAGAAGTACAGAACACAACTCCAGCCTGATGGTTTCTGAATCAGAGTTCGACAGTGATCAGGACACTATCTTCAGCCGAGAAAGGATTGAAAGAGAGAATCCTAAAACCCTTATGAACGGATCAGTCAGAAACGGCGTTTCCTTCAACTACAGCTCCAAAGACAGATAACTGAATGAGGGTAAAAGCATAGAACACACTGGTCCAACGCATCTAAAACATGTTGACTAACTTCTTATTTTCTAAATCAAAAGCTTCCTAAAATATTAACTAATTGCAGGTGAAAGGATAAATTTCTAGAACAGTGGGAAGAAAGGGAGAAGAAAATATATAGTCAGCTAACCTCCTATTGTTACTACTGTAGAAACATGGAAAAGCACATCATATTTCTTGCATGTTCGATACTGATGTTTATCTGAAATTCAGAAGGCCATTTTTCTCGTATTGTACTGCTACAAAGTTAGCCGGAGTCATTATGCTACTAACAGTAGATGGTAATTGAGATACGTACAAATTTATGTCCTGTACTCCTGTCTTTTTTCTGAGGAGCCATGTGATTATGAAACTGACTTAAAAAAGCAAAAAACAATATACAGAATTTCCGTTACCACTGTAGAGAGCAAAATGTTACTGCAGGCTCTATGGTCAGTTTAGATCAGGAACACAGAGAGGGAACATTTGTAATGCATTGTGTTTTTCTGACTATGCTTTGTGACTACCTTTTCTAGTGCAGTGATCATCAGATGAAAATACCTTTGCTTTTAAGGGAAGTTTACAACTTACTAGTTGCAGTTAGCTATAAAGTAATGTGATACATCTTTGTGTTGTAGGATGCAATGTTCTCTGTATTCACATGCGTATAGCGGCTCAGTATAGTGCCTGCAGGGAAGTCCAACCTTAGGTTGCTTCTGTAATGACAAAGGCGTTTTTGCTTTCTTTGGAGCCCGTAGCAGGGAGACGCTGAGAACATAGGGTCATGTGCCTTTTGAGCATCCCAAACAACCTTTTGCTTTGCACTTTTAAAGAGCTGTGGCCCTTTTAAGACCAAACTCGTAGCTAAGTTTGAATCTGTCAGACTCAGTGCTCACTTACAGAACGTGACAGACATTTGTGTAGTGAAATGCTTATGACGAAGTACCATATGTAGAGGCAGAAGGTTCAGTACTTATCTTGGCAGTTGGTTCTAAGGTTGAATTGTTTTACTTTTTCCTGTAGTTATTCAGTGGCTAGATGTATTGGCATAAAGCATTTGAGTTCTGATGTTGCTGTTCTTGTTTACAGTCTGAATAATGTCTTTTCCTTGGGTTTGTTAGGCTTTAAAGCCATGTCCCCAATACTGTTCTTGAAATCACACACGGAAGGTCTGGCTTTTGTACGCAAGCCTCACTTGTGGGGGCGTAGGCATCTGTGGCACTGTTTGGCAATGATGCCAGCCTTTCCTATGGGTTCTTTACTGACATGTTGGAAGCCTTGGGCTGAGCTAGAAAAATGATATGTTGTAATGCAGAAAATGTTCTCCTTGGCAGCACTTCGGACGGGCTTTGTTTTTTTGCTTGGTGTTTTTTTGTTTTGATTGGTTGGTAGTTGGTTTTTCAGGGGTTGGACTTGATCTCTAGAGGTCCCTTTCAACCCCTACAATTCTGTGATTCTATGATTTATTTTAATCTGATGGTGAAAAATCCATTAATGGAGAAGGGTAGAACAGTGCAGTGTAGAGATCATGAGGGGCAGATCAGAGGAGCCACAGAGAGAACATACCTCACCCCTATAATGAGAAATAACATGGTGGAGATTTTCTGGAGCTTTCTCCACTCTTTCATAGAATTCTGATGCAAGAAATTGCTTGGGTTGAACACTGGCTTTTGTGTATGTCTTGTTAATGGAGTTGGGCAAAAGTCAGAAGAACTAGCTAGGTTGAAAGGAATCAGCAGACACACACCTCTCCTTCCTTGCCTATCTTGTTTGAACAGTTCATAGCTATCAGTTACAGTGTTCCAGTCATGTGATTTGTTCCACCAAGTCTCAGAGATAGGAGTTATCCTAGCTTTCCAGCTGCACTGAGGCTACCAACTCCTAGTATCTGTTACCCGTGCATTGGTATAGAGGCACTTCAGTTTGGCTGTTGATGTCACCTCTTTAAAGGAACAAGCTCTAATTCCATTAAGTCATTTCAGAGATGTTTCCTTGTAGGTATGTGGTGCATCAGCGTCCCCTGACTCTTCTCTGTTGCTCAAAACTCATCCCCTCCCCCTGCTAAGTCTAGTTTAAAGCCAACTGTGCAGCCAAGCTTTGCCTTTTCAGTTTGCCTCCTCGCTTCCGAATGCCTTCCTCTGACCGGGAAGGTAGAACAGGCCATCACCTGAGGTCCTGATCCTTTTAACCTGGCTCCAGGGGATGTACAGTTTCTTTTGATGGTTCTAAGATGCCTTGTTGCAGTATCACTACACATGGAATAGCAGTAGCAGATGATAGTCTGTAAGTTTCACAAGGCTCAGCAGCCTTTGAGTGACTACATAAATGCAAGCTCCTAGTAGGCAGTAAATTTCTCTGGAGAAGTTACCTGAATGGCAGACAGCTGCTTTGGTACCTCGCAGTAGGGAATCTCCAATTGCTGTTTCCTCATATGCTTTTCTGGTGACATCGGTTCTCATGCAGATGGATGGGTGGATCATCTTCATGTGGTTGGCTTTTCCTGGTTGCTGTCCATTTCTCATACGTTCTTCATTCATCCTGAGAGCATTGTGTCTGTTATTTAGGGGCATTTAAGGGGATGAGGGAAGGTTCTTCTTTCTACTCTGAAGAGAGACAAGAGTGTGGTATCTTTCATCTTGTGAGCTACTTAATGTTAGTCAGATTGAGATTAGATTAGGATTTACATTGTGTTGCCTTAAGGCAGGACTGTCTCTTAGCTTGGTACACGATACCATATATCAATCTCCAGCTCACGTTCCCAGATACTGTGCCTGTTGAACTCCTCTTGTAGTGTAGCTACTTGCTGGAAGAGTTCTGTCAGCTGCGCACACTTGTGTAGCTATGATATCTACCCATTACTGTTTCACATACTAGGACAGCTTCCATACAGGAGAGCTCCATGCACCATAAGGGCTGGACATGTATTTTTAGTCCCTGGGAGAAGTATTTGGTGGAGATGGAAGCACTGCAGTCTATCTGTGCTGATATTTGTGTTTCAGCCACAGCCTTACTGTGCTTTTCTTTCAGTAGGTTACAGTCTCCTATACAGTTTCAAACTTTTAATGAAACATTTCTTCCATTTTCTTTGGTAACTTTTTCACAAGCTGAAGGCCATCCATTTCTTCTGTTCCAACATCCTTCTCATATTCTTTGTGTTTCTTCTGCAGGAACTGGGAACCTGAATACTTGGCTGCAATAGATTTGATCTCCCTGTCAAATGCTGAGGCCCAGGGCTTCATACTACATACAGACCTCTCACATACTACAGGAATGCATTCTTCTTACAGTAAGAAGACTCAACAGGACAAATTTTAGCCAGTCCTTAGTATTGTGCTATATATTGTCTGCTCTCCAGCTTTTTCTTCCACAGCATCTTTCCATTACTGCTTATGCTAAGTCTCTAGTGTGCCTTTATCAATGAACTTACTGTCTAGTACATGTTAGTGCAGTCAGCACCCTTCAATTTTGTCAAGTCTGTCACTTGGGTGTTTGGGGGTTTATTTTACATTTTTCAAGCCTGCTGCTGAAGGGTAGCAGATGGTTCTTTCAAGTACTCTAGTAAAACAGCTAATCAGAAACCTGTTCTTATCAATGCTACAGAATTCCCTGGGCTGTTTCTCCCACACATGCACTTGCTGTGGGTGCTGACCTTGAGATCAGTGGCAAGCTTGTGCACCATGAGATCATCTGCGTGATTTGGCTAAATATTTCTCCCTATAACAAGTAAGAAACTGGCCTAATGCTTCTTACTGCCCAAGGCCTTCCCAAGTGGAAGATGCTTACAGAATTATGTCCCCTAGTTAACACTTTGACATATTCATTGTATTTTATTTACATTTTGAAAGCTGATTTTTTGAGAAGCCTCTCATTCTAATGGTGTAATTGTTCCATATCCTTGGAAGGAGAAGTAATTCCTTGTTCATAGTATAAGGCTTGCTATTAAGACAAACTTGCACCAAGATTTTAAAATAATATTTCTGGCTCTGTGAATTTGTGATATCACGTGTATCATTTGGTCAAGCATAATTTTGTCAGGAAATAAGGAGTGAATATAGCAAGGCCTTTATTTCAATTCAGTGACATTTTTATCTCTAGAAAAACTGCTTTAGGTGCATGTCAGGTGGAATGAAAGAGAAGAAAAACGAACTGTTAAGGTGTAAACACAATGGCTGAACTTAGGACTGCTGATAGCTTTCTGATTTGGATTATCAATTACATTTGGGTTTGAAGCAAGTACACAGTCCTCACATTTATTTCCACACAGCTTTCCTTTGTACACAGAAAGCGTATGGCAGCTTCTTTCTGAAATAGGAATGGAGACTTTCCCAACAGTCTTCTCTGCTCTTCTAAGATATAGCTTGCCATGTACGGCTTTAAGTCCCTTGAAAAAGAAATTCACAGCTTGGCACTGGTAAGATCCTCTCTTAGAATACAAACAGTGTGCCAACGCTTGGAGTTCATCATAGCTTTGGAGTAAGTTCTGGATTCTCACTTCCATCTTGGTTTTACATTTGTAGATGCTGGCTGATACATGCACAAGTAGAGGTTATCTAGCTGTGTAAAAGGGCTGCCTCTGTTGCATTTTAAGTAGGGAATATATTTAGAATAACTTCCTTGCCGTTACTGTCTGATGTGTTAAAGAGGTTCAAGTATGCAACGTTGTCATACTGCGAATAATGTTTCGTGTTTATAATTTTCCTAACTAAAACACTGCTGCAGTACAGACTGAAATTTACCTAGGCAAGTCTGCTGTGATACGCATCCAAAGCATCTGTTGTCCTGTGGTTCAGCCGTTCATTTTAACTGAGTGGATTGTTGAGAAATTCAATCTAATCATAGTCTAATCATAGAGGAGTTTATTTGCAGAGGGGAAAAAAGGATGTTATTGTTTCATTTGTAAGAATATACTTACAGCTACATCCTTCTTGGTAAACAGAAGATGGACAGTCTCCTCTCCCAGATGTATCACAGCTCCTTTTAAAGCACCTGTTTTTTTGCTGTCAGATGTGGTTGCTTATATCACTTGTTTTTTTTCTTAGTTTATTGTGGCGAACAAAATTAAGTGCAAACCTGTAAGGAAGTTCACTGTGCCAAAAGCAGAGAAATTCTCGATGCTGAGTTTGAACTTTCCTTCAACAGTTCTAATATTCCTGAAATAATTTTCATAGGCAAATTTCCTATTCTTCTTTTAGGCCACATGAAGTTAGTTTTGCACCTTAGTATACTGGTAGTGGGCTCTTGTCAGCTGGAGTTTTGGGATGGCAGTAATAGAACAACCTGAGCCATTTTTATAACGATTGAGAAAGGAAAACATTTCTCTAGAAGGAAGATAAAAAACTTAATTCACTTCTACCTTAACATGAGCTATTGCTTATCATTGATACCTAACTAGAATATTGAGCTCATACCTCTGCAGCAAAGGAAAACCTATATCATCATACACCTTTTAGGTCCAGAACTCCCCATGACAAGGGAACCTTGAAGCTTGGAAATAAAATATAAAGAAAAAAAACCACAACCCACCTTTATTTTGCTCAAGGTACGAACCAGGTGCAGATGAGCCACACATCATGTAGCTGGTCTCTGTACAGAAAAACTTCTCCCTGTGGGTGGATGGGTGAGCTATTTATACAATTAATCCAATTCTAACAAATGTTACTTGTTGAAAATGACAGTGTATTGTAACTGGAACCATTTCTGAGCTGAAACTATTACATTCATGTAACTACTAATAAAATTTTGTCTTTTCTTCTAGGAACTTGGTGAGGTACTTTCTGTATTGCACTTAATACTCAAGTCGGGCTAAGAGAGAAATTGTATAGCATAGCTGAAGTCTACTCAAAAAAAAAGCAGTATAATATCTGATCTCTTGACTTGCTACTGACAGAAGCAAAAAGGTATCTTATGCGGGGAGGTAGCATAATTCAATATATTAGGAAGCAGAAAAAGCAGTTGTACTTCGATTTACAGAATTTCCATGTCCTGCTTGTCCTTGGGTTAATTGCCTGTGCAACCTTCTGAATACCATTTTTAAACCTTTTACTTTAGGGTAGGTTAAGCCTTGTATAAGTAGTAGGGCTGGCAAAGGACAAGAAGTTATCCTTAAGTTGCACCAGTTGCAGTGATACAGCTACTTCAGTGCCAAGTCAAATGGAGATGCTTTTTAGTTGCGGGATTTTCCAACTCCCAACAGTACTTGAATGAATGAGCTTAGAACAGTATAAGCTATTTTACTATGTGCAAAACATTTAAACTGCTATTTACATTGAAAACGTAAAATCAATCATAGATGTCTTAAAAAAAAAAAAAAAAAAAAAAAAAGTCTGCCAAGTAAATGGACAGGCCACAGAACTCTAGCTAACTTACGCATTTCATTAAATCCAAAGGTCTTGGTGACAAGAGGGAATGAAGACTAAGAACCAGCTACTCTAAACAAAATTAAAAGCTAGATATTGGTCAAACGTGAAATGTCTTAGTAGCACCAACTGTCTTTCTTCACTGCTTCTAGATTGGTGTTACCAGGAGCTGGAGCCACCTCACTTGCTCTGAGTATGTTTTCCAGCTTAGCATATCAATGAACAAGCTCTACCTGGAGTGACTTACCAGAAAAAAAGGAAGAAAAAACAGGCATCTTTTCACTACAGCTGGAGATAATTTCTGCCTGTTAAGCTAAAAATGTTTATCTCTATTAGAACAGGTAAATGTAGTTTCTTAAGAATTCATTACACTGAGGACAGACAGCAGGGGTCAAACGACAGCATTTTAAAGGCTAACATAAGAAAATGAGATGGAAGTTAGCCTTCAGTAAGTTGAACTGGAAATTAGAAATAATTTGCTGAGACAGATGAGAATAAGGTTTTTAAAAACCTATTTTAAATAATTTGAGATTTGTACAGGTTATCACATCCTGAAAGCGGGAAAACGCAGTCTGATCCACAAAGCCTCTCCCTTGTGGTAAAATGTTTGATTCAGCATAAAAGATTGGCATATGGAGTAAACTTATGGCATACAAATACGTCAAAGTAATCTCACCTACTTGATTTAGATTCAAGGCATTGTAATGGGGATAGCTAATCTTGCACCTACAGAATATCTGCGTGTGGAGAAATATCTTTCTTTCCAGTGCTAACCCTGGCACAACAAAATATCTGTGGAAATCTGAGGGACGGAACTTGTTTCTATGAGTTCAACAACAAATACTGTAATAAAGCACAAAATCCAATGCTTTCACATGAGTTATTTATTAATTGAAAATGTTTTTCCATCACAGTTTTAAATCCGGAAATTTCTGAACATCACAAACATAACTCAAATGTGAGGATTCAAGTACGTCTTTTGTTGAAGAATCACAGCTTTTGCTATGAAAACAACTTTTAAGATTATTCTGTGCTTACTAATGTAGACCTTAATGACACAAAGATGCTGTGCTGGAATCCAACCACAATCTAATCTAGACAAAGGTATTCTTCAACTTTGTTATACAACTTAATTACGGCTTGTGCTTGTTATCAGGCTAAGTTTAAAAAAAAAAAAATACAAAAAAGTAAACATTTACTCATTAATTGTAACAGTGCTATCCTTAGAAATTACATCAAGATTTTAATTTCACCAAGGCATCAGATCACTAATTTTGCAATGAAGAGAGCTGCAGACTAAAAAATTAATTCTCCAACTGCAGTGTCCCAAGAAGTACGGATACATTCAAGACTGCACTGTCATACAGCAGTAAATTAGATAAGTTTAACTTTGATTTGATAGTGCGTATTTTAAGTCTGTGCAATTAAAGTGGCAGATGATATTCCAACCTGTGTACAGTATCTCTAAGTGTGCCTTCATCACTGTACTATTGGTACCAGGCACCAAGTTACTGCTTTTTTCTGCTGAGCTACATTTTGTAAGGAGTAAAAATGTATCAGCAGCCAGAGCTGGCAAAAGGCTCCACAACATCATGTTCCCCAAATTCACGCAGCTTGTGCACTCAGCGGTGCAAGCTCAGAAGCTGTCTAGAAGAAGAAATTTTCTTGCAATTTATGTGGGTAGAATTAAGCTATCCCTTTTTGTTCTTCAGAGAAAGCAAATGTGCTATAACTGATAACATTTACCACTGTAAATGTGCGTTCTTGGTGCACTGGAAATTTCTGATGTGCAGTTAGTGCCCTGTACTTGTCCTTCAGCTGGCAGGATGTACACACACACGCGTACAAGTAATGTTCTTCACCCACCTGTTCTTAGCTGTTACGCAAATACAACCATAACAAATATTTAGAAATAATGAGTAGCAGTTAATGCTTCCTTATGCATAACTGTAAAAAAAACAAAAACCAAACCCTGTGAAACTCAGCTCTGGTTTTTCTTTAGGTGTTTTATTACCTGGTACCTTTTTGCCTAATTGCATCAAGTTTCTTAAAATAGCCCATTTCATAGTTCATAGGGTACATTCATTAGTGTATAAATATATATATGAAGGAGAGATGTGTTACCTGCCTTTATTTGTAATAATTAATGGGTATAACCCCACCAAGTAAGTTAACCACAGGAAACAAAATTTCTTCTCCTTAGCCTCTACAGTGCTGATCTATATGCCAAATTAATATTGCATATTTTTTTTTTAAAAGGGCTTCTTCCAATTTCCATGGAAATGTTTTTTTTTTTTTTTCCCATACTAAGGAATCTTTATCTCTTTTAAAGATGTCAATTAAAATAGTGGAATTATGGGTAAAACTCTTGCCTACAATTATTTTTATTTAATTTAAATCCTTATTAGACTGCAAGTTATCCAAGTTTAAAAATTTGTATACCTTTCTCAGGAATGGATATTTGCTTGTGTGACCATAAACCCAAGGCTCAAAGCCCAGAGGAAATGAACCATCTGCTCGTGTTCTTTGGAGGTGCTGAGGAACACTGTAGACACCGAGCAATATTTACATCAGTGACCTTCCTTCTACCAAAGGACAGTTACATTCTTTTCACAGAAGAGAGTTTATATATGTTCTCATGCCAGCATTTGGGATTCATTCATATAGGCCTTTCAGTGTCCCCTTAAAATTCTGAAATTATTCCTGCAGCTATGCATCCCAGCTTTCTCCTGTTCCTCGCTGAGTCAGCAACTCTTTGTCCTGCACTGCCACCTTCTCTGAACAACGGAGACTTGCATACGTACCAAACAAGGGCCGTACCTGATCCCAAACTTGCAAGCTGTTTGTTAGGCACAAATTACAGCTCTTTGCTCAGAAGCCCAAAGGCTGAACAGCTGACAGCTCTGTAGCCAGTATTAAGATGCACTTACAAAGCTGTTCATTCACCTGCATGGATTCCTTGTTGTAGCCAAGCACTTCCTCATCCTTTATTAGCATCGGATTATCCCACAGTTAAAAATAGACATGCCTGCTTCTAAAAGAAAGTTACATAACCACATTAGAAAATGTCAGTGTTTGCACAAACATTTAAAGGCAGTCTGCCACAACCAACACTTCCACCCTCCTACACACACTCAAATAGAGGCAGTAGAAAAAGGTGATCTGTTTCCCCCTTGACACAGATTATGATCTATTTTCATAATGCAGAAATTTGCAAGTCCCCCCACTAACGAGGGTGATCTAAGAATAATAAATGTGCATTCTTCCCTACTCCCTTTTAGAGGTAATGGGCACTGTGATCACATTGCTGAAAAACAATTTACTTATATAGTATAAACATGTAAAAACATGTGGCACATAACGTTGTCAATACATCTCGCATACAGGACAGGGCTGCTTACTTTTAAAGAAGGTAAAAGTTGCATTAATTACGTATTTCTGGTTCAAAAAGCTCTTAAAACTACAGCACTCTTTTTTCCAAGATGTTGGGATTGTGCTTTCTGAAGATTGCTACAAGCCTCCAAAGCAGATGTACTTTATTTCCAAGTATTCATCAATGCCGTACTTGGAACCTTCTCGCCCGATGCCAGACTGCTTTATCCCACCAAAAGGGCTCTCAACCGAGGAGACTATGCCTTCGTTTACACCAACCATTCCGACTTCCAGCTGCTCTGCAACTCTCCAGATCTGTGCTGGATCTTGGGAATAGAAATATCCTGCCATGCACACACAGAGATGCAAAATGAAAATAAAGTCAGGAGGAACAGTAGCAGAAGACTGATACTGATATGATGCTTGTTACTTCATTAAAAATTCCCTTTGCACTGAAGCTTATAGAAAGCATGTAAGAGATACGATAAGAGAAGCATACCTGCTAAACCCACATCAGCCGCATTTGCTATAGCAATAGCTTCTGCTTCAGTGTCAAATCTGTTAATGTGAAGAAAAAAAAATACAAATGAGGCCTGCCACCGACCTAGCATTTTGCTGACTTACTGCCAAGCAGCAGCTTTATCAGGAATAATTCAGTACGCAGGTTTTTTTTACATGTATTTTCAAAGTTAATTTTATTTTAAATTCAAAGTAATGGAGAAGTTTCTACCACTTACTTCAATTTAAACTACAAATACGTAGTTAAGATTGCTTTATCCTCCCTAGATGCTTGTAGTTAAACATTTACTTTCACATGGGTTAGCTCACTAATTTCCCCAGTCACGCAGGCACTCTCAGCTACGATAGCTGACCGTATGTTCTTCTGTCCAATCGCTGTGGACAGAGGCAGAGAAGATTTTAAGGAGAAAAGAGAACTACGTCATCCTCCATCAGAAAAACTCGGGACTAGCAAATCACGTAACAAATTGCAAACTGCCTGCCACTTCATTCTGCAAAACATGAAGTTTATGAGTGTTTTTGCTGTTATCATCCTTGCTTAACAACTGCTGATGCAATTTAAAAGAAAATCATTTTCAAAAATCTGCAGCAATGCTGAAATCAGGTCAAGAGAGAAACAAGCAAACTAGATGCACGTAGTAAGTTTCCACAGATACATTTGAGCCCTATTACAAGACCCACGTGGCCTTCCAAAAACGTCTGGCAGTCAGTCAGTCAAATCTTACTTATTCAAAACTATATCTCATTATTTTTTACTGCTGTTTTTTATTTTTTACTACTGTGTTTTAATCTCAAAGAGTCTTACTTGATAACTGGTGCTAAAGGGCCAAATGTCTCCTCTTGTGTGCAAAGCATTTTTGTCGTAACATTACTCAGTAATGTTGGTTCAAAGAAATTCTTCCCCAAGCTGTGTCGTTTCCCTCCAGTCACAACAGATGCTCCTTGTGAAACTGCATCCTTAATGTGTCTCTCTACCTAAGGTATGCAAAACAAAAATCTCAAAGCTAGCATTTAAAAACAAACATCGATGTATTTTTCACTGAAGAAATAATACTCTCCAGTATTAAAAAGACTCTGAAGAGAGGTTTACACTTCGCAAACTACTGGCACAGTTATTCAAAATTTCTCTTGAATTAAATGACGAGTATATCCCCCATCTAACAGACATCCAACTTCTCTAGTGAAAGGAAAGGAGAATATCTAACATGAGAAAAGGACTGAGTAGTACACCTGATATTCATGATCAGGCACTGTGAAAACAGAAGTACACATCTGTCATTTAAAGAGAAACAGGCAACAGAAGGAAATTTTCAAGACTGGACTGGAAAAGACATTTTCTACCCCTATGTACCTACAATTCATCCAAAGACAAGAAAGTAATGAGAAAGAGAATAGAATATACTCCCTTGAAATAACAGAAAGGCAGTTAGGTGACTATACAGTGCCTGCACGCTTGTGTATACGGCCCTATGAGACACACAATACTTTTGTGATACACAAAGGGAAGGAATTCAGTTACATCTCTATACTTGAAAGAAATTCAAGTATTCTTTCTGTTGCCTCCCAGCTAATTCTGAGTATTTTCAGAATGTGTAAGAATAATTTATAGTCTTAAACCTTAGAAAGGGTGAAATATTACAGAAAATGTGACTTACTACAACTTAAAATTCCTGGAGCCACAAGTAATTCAGAATAAAAGACCTGAACTGTGCATATAAGATTTCAAACGATTACAGCATCCAGAGCTCTGGTACTTTTAACCTCAGTGCGTTATTTTGCTCAGTTTTTGCCAAACAGAGGCAAAGTAATGTCTTCAAAGCAAGTTCTCAATCACAGTGCTTCAGAATTGTGGAATCACCGCATCACTCTCACTGCATAAATTTCAGTAAACGTTCTTGAGAACAGCCAAGAAATAATTAGGAAGATTTCTTTTCTCATGAAGGAGGAATCTCTTCTTTCTTTAATGGAAATAAGAATGACACGTTAACTGGGCCATGTCTCCTCCTCCGTATATATAAGCACAAGCTTGGAGGAAACAGCACACTTCCAGCCACACCGTTAATGCTTCAAACAGAATTCTGAGTTACTTTATGGATCATAAAAAGGAATTTAAGATGTCAAAAATCAATTTATATTATTTTACCTTCTCTACCGCTTTTTCATTAATTAATGGCCCTTGGGTAGTTTTTGCATCAAATCCACTTCCCACACGCAGCTCGCTCTCTATGGCTTTAGCAAACCTTTCTACAAATTTGTCGTGGATTCCCTTTTGCACCAGGAAACGGTTTGTACAAACACATGTCTGGAAACAAACACGAAGAGAAAACAGTGGTTTATACTGTATTTCATTATGAATTCATTCTGCCCTTCATGCCACAACGACAGGATACTACAGTGATCTGTGCTCTGCCTCTTCTTCAGCATCCTAAGCTGTTACCTAATTTTACCACGTCTTTTGCCATCCTACTCGCTTAAGAAATACAATTCCAACAAGCTGTAAACATTTGTGTAAAATACGCCATATTGTTAAATTTAAGTTGCTTATGCTGGGAAAAGGCTTTGTGATTTCTGTGGATACGGGTAGATGGATCGAGCAGGGTTCAGAAGCTGTAAGAAATACTACACTCTAATTACACACACCAGAGAATGCTGAACTGAGCAAAAGAATTTCAATTCACACTTGGTGCTTTGGGGTCTTTTTTTTTTCCCCCTCCTAGCTCCTTCATTAACTGAACTTGAATTTTCCTTCCTCCTGGAGTTTGCTTGCAAGTGCTTGCACTGCCTACTAACATCCTCATTTATGCTATCCCCTATGCTCTGACTGAATCCTACTTTGATTACTACAGCCTCTTAAAAGTAACAGCTATCTTCTATATATTGAAGTACATAGATGTAATTTTACACTGTTGTTATTCAGACTTGCTGCATGATAGCTGGCTTAAGTGCCCACGGCCACGTGTGGCCCCAGCATCTTTCTCTGAACAATTCAATGTTTTATGTTTACAAGCGTTCTGTTCCCAGAAATAAGGACTCTTACCTGACCTGAGTTTCTATACTTAGAAGCAAGGGCTCCTGCAACAGCACGGTCCACATCAGCACTGTCGAACACTATAAAAGGAGCATGCCCTCCAAGCTCCATGGAAACTCTCTTCACAGTGCCAGCTGCATGTTTCAGCAGTATCTGAGGAAACACAGAAATTTCTACTTCTACTAGATGCAAACTAAGGAACCACAGAGCTTACAGATGGAAGGCACTGAGAAACTTAACTCTGGCAGGGAGTTAATCTGCATCTTCTGTGTTATGCTATACCATCTGCCTTCTCCCACCACAAATACAAGGAATAATTTCCTTCATTAAAGTCTTTAGAGATTACATTCTGCTGAGAAAATAATGAAGGAAAGGATTTTCATCACATTCAGGTCAGGCTGACATTATACGCTGACACTGTCACTTGTTTGCTCGTTCATTTATTTTTTTTGTAACAAAAATCTTGACAACTCACAGGAGTTTTCTAATATGTGCCAGAATTTGGTATTAAGGTTTGCTTTAGGTATCAAGGTTTTTCTTCATTCCACACACAGCCACTGCATAGAATTCTTCCATCTTTAGCCATACTCTGCAGTTTTATTGATTTCACTGGGGACTGATTAGTAAGGCTGTTTACAGAGTAAAGCTCACAGGAGGCTGAAGTTGATACAAGAACCTCACTTCTCTAATGCTTTCTTTCAACTACAGAAGCCATTCCCAAGCAGCACCTTTGAAATTCTATTTCAGTGTTCATATTAGTGTGCCATCACAGTATAGGAAACACAAACATTTTATACAGAAGTGCTCAGGTTGTAATTCAACAAGAAGCAATTATCCAGAAGCCGCACACAGGCATCCTTCTGTGAAGTTCTGACACTGAAGTAAATAGGCAGTACCTCAACAGGAATACACTTATTTGTACAATCTCTGCACAGTAGCCAGAAAAGAAGGCTCTATATGAAAGCACACATTTCCCCCTACCTTTCTGGTATAACCCCAGTAATAATCTTCAAGGATATTCTGTGCACTTATGTACCTTTCCAGTTGCAGTGGAGCCCGTAAAAGATATTTTGGCTACCAATGGATCAGTGCACAGAACTTCCCCTACAGCTGGTGCCTGCTGTCTTGAACAAGGAACAACATTATACACTCCTGCTGGAATTCCAGCCTGGTTTGCAAGCTGCAACAAAGGAAAGAGAAATTGCAATATCAGTGCATTTTGTATGAGGAATAGTCATTCAGTGCTTACTGTTATAAAGAAATTGGTCTGAAGTTAAAAGAAGCACAAAGTGCACACCACAACTCACAGATGCCGTAGTGTCATGGGTGCAGCTTCACTCCTGTTTAAGCTGGCTGTCATTCAAAGTAACAAAAGAAAAGATACAAAAATGTTTCCCATGCTTCAGTGGCCAGATGCACTTTGAGGGTCTAGACTGTGTTAGAGACAACTTCCAAAGACAACTAATGAAACAAAACTTCTGTATCAATTCAGCCAACTTGTCTTTTCTTCATGTGTGAAATTGGCTCAAGTTATCCACAAATCCCATTTGTAAGTCCTAATTTATAGCTTCAGTCCATCATTAATCTACAGCTTAGCACAAAAGCTCACCTCTCCAAGAGCTAATGCTGATAAAGGTGTGTCCTCTGCAGGTTTCACTACTACTGTACAGCCAGCTGCCAAAGCTGCGCCAACCTTCCGGGTAATCATAGCACTGGGGAAATTCCACTAGGATGAGAGAAAAGAACAATCAAACTTAGGGAAATTCTGCCTCCAGTTTCTGCAGCAATAGTAGTTGCTTTCTGTGGTTATATGGCAGTCTAAATAGACCTGCATGATGTGCTTTGTCTCAGGCAAACTTTACAAAGAAGCACTACTGACCAATGAAGAACCAGGTACAGGGTAGAAATGAAACTTTACAGGGGTGTTTCCTGAGGCAAGAGGAGCCATAAGGCCCCATGCTGTAAGCTAAGCTGAAAATTTTCATATGATTTGAAACAGCTGTACTTACTGGGGTTATAACTGCTGCCACTCCTACTGGCTGTTTCAGCACCAGGATTCTTCTGTCTTTTGCAGACGCTGGAATGACATCACCATAAACTCGGCGAGCTTCTTCTGCAAACCACTCCAGAAATGAGGCAGAATATAGGACTTCCCCCTCTGCTTCTTTCAGAGGTTTTCCCTTTGATTACATCAAATTGAACATACGCTGTAAGTGGCAGACTGAAGCAATACAAATAAACTGACATAATTTCAGAATTATTTTCAAAGTGCTTTACAATCCCGTGTTACATACTTTGCTGTCTCCAGAAAGGACCTGGTATTATTTCACCAGCAATCACTAAACAGTTTCAACATACAGTCATCCTACACTCACACTTTGACTGCTGTGCCTACCTTCATACCTGCATTTCCACAAGGGAGCCGGAATAGCAGATGTAGCCTGTGTTTATTTACAAACTCTGCAGTTAGCTGCTACTACCATTCTGAAGCAGATACAAATGGAGGCAAAACATTTACAAGCTTCTGTCAGGGACCACTGTTTTTGGGTGTATTACTCTGCAGACCTTCAGGTCTGGTCTTGTGGATTGATGGCCACTTGCTGTTGGAACAACAGCAGAGGAGCTGCTGTGATATCTTCCAGAATGGCCTCATTCAAAAGGACACCACCAGTCTGTGCATTTCCAGACTGGTCTACGATCCCAACTCAAACACATTAGGTGAGCACAACTGGGAGTCTGGTTTAGTGGTACATCCTGATCCAAAATCAGGCACTAATGCAGACATAACCCATCACTCCCACTTACATGTTGTACTAAAATCATTTCGACTTGAAAAGGCTGTGTGTCAGTTTAACAAACAATATGATAATTACTGCAGTTATTAATTACTTGTCAGATGGCCTCCCTGCCCTTGAAAGGCAGAGACTGCAGTAAAAAGAAGCCTCCAAAAAACACTACCATCCTCATCAAAGCTTGTTCTCGTTATTGCTACTGTATATCTGCACACATCCTCTGAAGCTAGTCAGTAACTTTGTTTTGCTATGATCAGGCATAAGCTACAAAATCTAACTGGTAATTTCAAGCAATACCAGACCAAAAAAAAAATAGTTAAACTAATCTTTATTTTGCCTACTAAGGGACAAAAGCATTATTTACATAATTTTTCCCTTCTAAACACATGAAACTGATAAAACACAATAGTTATTTGCCCTTGACACTGCAGCTTGGATTTACATATTGCCACATGAAACACAGTGCAGGTGTAATTCCAGCCAGGTACTGCTGGAATTAAAGCACTGTATGTATGTAAGAAAAAGTGTTTGAAACATAATCCACTGACTTAACAGCAATGTGAACATACAATGCATATTCTAGGTTTGACCTAACACTTAATAAAAAAGATACAGTGGTAAATGGTGAAATGCATAGCGGGTGTGTCGGCAGCTTTCAGTTTTAACATTAGCATCCATATATTATGTTTCTAAAAAAGAGAAATGCTTCCGCAGCGAGCTATGATTTGGACAGATCTGGAGCTCAGAGATGCGTACTTCAAGGGCCGCGCTCTGCCTGCCTTCCACCTGTCGCCATACTCACGTTTTCCGCCGTTATGATCGTTGCCAGATCTTTTTTCCTTTCAATCATCAGCTCGTACCATCTGCGAATAAGCGCGCTCCTCTCCTGCAAGGACAGAAGCCAGCCGTCGTCCTCACACACAGGACGGCCCCCACTTCCCGCTTCCCGCCTCCCGCAGAGGGCCGCCCGGCCGCCCAGCTCCGTCTCGCCCCGTTCGCCCAGCCGCCCTGCGCCCCGCCGGCGCCATCTTCCGCCGCCACTCACCTTGGCGGGAAGGCGGCCCCAGGCAGCGCCGGCTTCGTGCGCGGCCCGCACGGCCGCCCTCGCCTCGGCTTCGCCGCAGTCGGCCACCCGGCCTAGCTCGTCGCCGCTGGCCGGGTCCCGCACGGGGAATGCAGCGGGCGTCTCTACCCAGCGGCCGCCCACCAACGCGCCGCGGCGCACCAGGGCGGCGGGCAG
>JACDJE010000104.1:2738769-2831426 GCA_016647715.1 Pavo muticus
AGGCGGCGGGCGGCTGCGACCCGCCGCCGCAGAAGACTCGCCATGGCCGCGCGCCGGCTGCGGGACCCGGGCCGAGCCTACCCGCGCCGCCCCAGAGGAGGAGCTGCGGAGGGGCCGGGCCAGAAGCCGCATCTTGCTGGGGCATTGCCGGGGCACGGCGTGGTCGTCAGGCGTGAGGGTGGGCGAGTGTGCGACCTGTCTCCCTGTGGCACATCATGACTTCTGTCCTACGGGAGAGGGGACACTTTGAATCATTAAGGTTGGAAAAGACCTAATGATCATCTCGTCCAACTATCAGCCCATCACCCATGCCCTTCACATCCTTCATTGCCACATCTACTCTTTTCTTGAAAGCCCCCAGGGATAGCAATTCCACCACCTCCCTGGGCAGCCTGTTCCAATACCTCACCACTCTTATGTGAAGAAATTTTTCCTTATGTCCAACCTGAACCTCCCTTGGTGCAACTTAAAGCTGTTACCTCTCCTGGTTACCTGGGAGAAGAGGCTGACCCCTACCTTGACACAACCTCCTGTCAGGTAGTTGTAGAGGGCAATAAGGTCTCCTCTGGCCCTTTTTTTCTCCAGACTAAACAAGCCCAGTTCCCTCAGCTGCACCTCGTAAGACTTGTGTTCCAGAACCTTCACCAGTTTTGTTGTCCTTTGGACATGCTCCAAAGCCTCGGTGTTTTTCTTGTAATGAGGGATAAAAAAGTACTTGAGGTGTGGCCTCACAAGGGCCACATAGAGTACAGAGAAACTATTGCTTCCCTACTCTTGCTGACTACATTATTTCTGATACAAGCCAGTATGCTGTTGGCCTTCTTGGCCACGTGGGTACACTGCTGGCTCATGTTCAGCTGCCTGTCAACTAACACCCACAGATCCTTTTCCTCCATGCGGCTTGCCAGCCACTCTGCCTCAAGCCTGAAAGAATGAATTGAGTTGTTGTAACTAATGTTCAGGACCCAGCACTTGATCTTGTTAAAGCTTGTACAATTGGCCTCTGCCCATTGATCCAGACTATCCAGATCACTCTGTAGGATCTCCCAGTCCTCAGGCAGATCAACACTTCCTGCCAACTTGGTGTCATCTGCAAACTTACTGAGGGTGCTCTCAATCCCCTCGTCCAGATCATCAATAAAGGTATCAAACAGGACAGGCCCTAATACCGACCCCTTGGGAGCACCACTAGTGACCAGTCACCAGCAGGATTTAACTCCATTCACTGCCACTCTCTGCTCCCAGCCATCTGGCCAAATTTTTACCCAGTGAAGAGTATGACAGTCCAAGCCATGGGCAACCAGTTTCTTGAGGAGAATACAGTGGGAGACATAGCCAAAGGCTTTACTAAAGTCTAGGTAGATTGCTTGAGTCTAGGTAGATTGCTTGAGGTCAGTCACTTGATTTCAGGAGGCTGACATCCCTCTCCTTCTTCCACATGCCTTGGTGGCCACAGCTGGTGCCTGGCACAAAGACCTTGCAAAGCACTTGCCCAGCTTGCCTATAGACTTAGCTGCAGCCCAACGTGATAGCCAGGCCATAACCTTCCCCAGTCAGGTTTGCACAGAAAATGGTGGGGAGCTGCAGCATGCCTAGCCTCTTCTGTTGGACAGAGGCTCGCAGGAGTATGAATGACAAGATTTCTTGTGATTACCTGCTCCATATACAGGGTTGAATTGGGTTATCAGTCTGGATTACAAGACCTAGATGTATGTGTGTAATGAGTGGAAAGCTCTAAACTTCTTGCCTGGCCAAAGCTCATGAATTTGTATTACCTTCAGTTCTGGAACTAGTGTGCTCCTATTAATACTGCTTTGGCAACTGCTTACATTTTTTGGGTTTTTTTTTTTGTGAAATCTTGTGGTGTTCTAAGTCAAGTGTGCAGTGAGGTGGACATCCTCTGAGAGGCTGCCCTTTTTTGTGCTGTGGTTTAAAAGAAATCTCTCTGCTCTTGTGCAGTGATGACAATTACACTGCCAAAACCCCAGAGAGAGAGAGGGAGGAACACCTATAAATTATTTATTTTAAAAAATATATTTTATTTGAGGTAAAGGTATAAAACGGTGCTACAAATACCACAGTAGTTTGCTTGCTGTGTCAGCAATAGGTCTGAAAGACAAAATGTGTGCCGTAACCCACATTTCAAAGGTCACTGCTACTGCTGCGGGCTTCTGAAAACACAGTCTGAGCAAGCGTCACAGCATCATGGCTGGTCTGAAGAGCTGGTCTGTTTTGATGATTATACTGTACAATTTCTGTCAAAAATGTATTCCAAGTGGAATTTCAACGCATGTTGAAATAGGTAAGGCATATTCAGAATGAATTTTCATGTGTTTTGAATTGCTTGGGAAGAAAAGTAAATTCAGATGGCTGAAAAGCAAAGGGAGGGAATAAGGTGAAAGTAATGAGCGTTCCACGTTGTTTTCTTTAAATAATAATAATTAATAATAACAGTAATAATGCATGGATTGAACGAGTTGCTCATTTTTTGTCATTTGAACCTGAACTGTAATGTTTTTGTAACCAGACTACTTGAATCAGATCGGTTGCATATTTTTCTGTTTTCTGAAACAAGGGCATTATGTAACTGAAATCTTTGTGCCTGTGAGTCTGACATAACTGCTTCTTGCTTGAAGAAAGAAAAGAAATACTCATCTTTCTTTCAATTAATGTATTTTTCTACGTACGTACAAACTAGAGAATAACAGAAATCATTTTTGGTAGCACTGTTTTCAAATAACAGGGTATTAATTTTGCCATAGCTGCATACTGTATTTGTGTCTGTGAGTTAACGTAATGAAAACTTTGATCTGTATCTCCTCCTGGGAGGCCTGTAACCGAGGTTTGTAGAGAATCAAGGGGAGAGCTAAGGAAACATCAAAGGGGGAAAATGTTTCTGGTTTGAATTTCTTTTTTGCTTGTGTGATTTTTAAATTCTGATCTCTAGTAATTCTTGAGAGAACACTCATGGGTAGCTGCAGGCCATTCTCAAATGTTTACTCACGGCAGATAGTAATTTACAGTTTTAATTGTTCATTCTTCTATTTCTGGCTCTAAACGTAATCTCAGACGTTAAGTACTAAATACATGCAACTTTGACTAAGAATCTGGGATAATTCACGACATTCATTTGAGACTGAGAATGCTTCCCTTACTGTGTCTTGTACTTTTGGTCAGCAACCTGCAAACATTTGTTTTTCCTAATGATACGTCAAAACAAACAAGCAACAGAAAAAACAACCCATAATAACCTCTAGAAGAAGTCTCACTGCCTGCAGTTAAGCGAACGCATCTTTGCAAGCCCAGTGCCCTAATTGCTGAATATGAGCTTCAGAAAACTATTGAAATGATGGATTTGACAGAATACAATGTACTTGCAAAATATCTCTAAGGAGAAACATGGTCTTACAGATCTGTCCCAAAGCAGTCATTTTAATCTGAACAAGGAAGCATACTACAGAAAACCTACACTTAACAGATTTTAAAGATCTTGGTTGTCTGGGAAGTAATGTGTACTCTTAGCTATCAGGTCAGTGTTTACTAAAAACTTTGACCATCTTGTCTGGGCTCAGCTCTAGCATTGCTAAAATCTATGCTTCTATTAATCTGCAAATAGAAGTCTGTTATGATAAGATACTGGAAGTTATTTCCAAATCCAAGTATGGAGTATTCTGGGAAAAGAAATTCTGCAGAAAAGAGCCCTCCTGCTTCAAATCTCAAACTGAAGTCTCTCCTGGACACATTCCTGCAAGTGCTTTAAGTGGTGAAAAGTTCTTCCTGTTCAAAATGTGGATCTCATTTGGAGTGCTGAGCAGTGCTGCACTGTGCCCTACTTGCCGTGTTTTTGGAAGCAGGCTGAGTGGGCGGGCGCTGCCTCTGTGGAGACTTGACAGAGCTATAGGGCTCTGTCTGCAGACCCGTGGTCAGGGTGAGCCCATGCAAGGAGTAAGGGAAGACAGGGAGGGTGGGAGACAGAAACTGCCCGGCTGAGAATCTCAGGCGCCGGAAATGCTGTCTGTTGAAAGGGCTGAGACATGAAAGTCTTCTGTATTTTTTTTTCACTTTTTAATGTAAATCCTGTTTTGGTGCAAGGCTGGTCATTAAGTGTCTCTTGGCATATTTGAATGAGGATGATTTAAAACAACAGTGGGTGATATTCAGAGTGAAATATCATTCAAGCCCTCACAGTTTTGTCTAGATCTTATTCCAATTATTCTTTATTTATTTTGTGATTTAACTTATTTGGTAAGGATCGACTTAAATTCAGTATATTGTGGGTAGTCACAAGAGGGGCATCAGTGTTAGTCTGTAAGTATCACAACTGAGGAGTAAAAATGGTGTGTGGGAAGGCAAAGAAGGTAACCCACGTATGTAGTTTCAACCGGTTAATTTTTAGAGGCAGTGCTGGGTATTTTCAGAAAAGTGCTAGTAGACTGTCCCTGGGAAATTGATTAGAATGAGATTTCACTCAAGGAAAGTGATAAGTTTCTTTCATTCTTTTGTTATGCTTGCTGAATGATCAGTTTGGCAGTAAGTCTGGCGCTGCCTTTTCAGTGAATAAATAGTATTATTTACTTTGCTGACTTTAAGTTTATGTTGTTTTTCATACTTGTTAAAAATACAGAATTTGTTGAGAAATTGTACTTCGTATGCCTGTGCCATTTGGCTTATTTATGATAATGCAGAATAATCTATTTTTGATGATGTGTCTAACAGCCATTGGCTGGGTTACAGTATCTGTAAACCAACACATCCGTATTTTGATTTGCAGCACATAGAGGTCTGGAATTTTTCACCAAACATGAAGGGAATGTTGATTATAGACAGGTAGGAGGCATATTATTTCTCAGTTTTGTACCTTTCCTCTGAGTCGTCTTCTGTCTTCTTACCTTTCTCTATTACATGCTCTCAGTAATATGTGTGTAACTACTGTGCCTGGGCTGGATTTATTTCCTATTTTGTTAAACAATCTAGCAGACCACTTTAAATGTACAGACGGTTTTCATGAACACATATGCATATGCATAAACAAAATGCACTTGTTTTTTGTTAAAAACATTTTTAATATCATTTATGACAGTCTAAAGAAAACCATTTTACATAACGTGATCTCTTGTTGGAGAGAGATGAAAGTTGGAGGTCATTCAAAGGAAGTATTGATGTTGCCTGCTTTATACAACCAAGGTGTGATTCAGAGGACGGTAGTCAGCAGCCCAGGCTTTGAGTCTAGACAAGAGGAGGAGGGCACCTTCTGAAGGTGACTTCACCAGTACCTAAGTTATATCATATCTGTCCTTTCCTAAATGGCCTTTCAAATTACAGCGTATACTGATTAGTTTAGTTTCACTTACAGGGACTGGAGTGGTGGGAGGGGGGATGATGGCACTGAAATAATGTATTTTACTGAGACAATGGTCATATCTCACTGGCAGTATTTATCTTTGATACTGACAGTAGGACTTGGGTTTTTGCTGTGTCTGATTTCTTTTCCAACTCCTATCCTTTTCTCAGTTGTTACTAAACCACCAAGATGCATTTCAGGCTGGGAGCATTTATCCTGATGCCTTTTATCCTCCAATCTGCAAACGTGGTAAGAAAAGGTTTTTGAGTCCAGTCCTGTAACAACTGTGTTGTCATGTGAAAACTCTGCAGAATTTAATTGGGCTGAACATAAGTATGCTGTAAGAAATCAAATATGGCTGGCCAAAAATACCTTCCTACAAAAGCATCCACACTTTTTGTTAGAATTCTGAGCCTTTCTTTGTAGAATTTGGTAGCAAATTAACAGACTTGAAAATGTTTTCAGAAAATAGATTTTGAGTAAATTTAGCTGTTTGACGCGTGGAGCAATTTGATGTAAGGATGCTGTTTGACTGAAATAGGCTAGATTACAGAGTACTGATCTGGGGAGAAATTGAGAGGATGAAAAGATCATTTTCCTAAGTAAGTCGTAGTAGCTGCAAAGGGGCAACTGATGATAGCCCTCCTTAGCCCTGTGGTAAGCGATACCTGTCTTGAAGGTATTGACTTGACTGCTATGCCCGTCATCTTTTCTGCTATACAGTTTGATGCCTTTATTTACTCGGCAGCTTCTCTCTCCCCTCTGCACCTGGAAGGCAATATTTCTTTGTATTATACTTACAGAGAAAGAGACCAGGCACTAAATTTTCAGATGCATCAAACACAGTCATGTAAGGTAAATCTGGTATCTCTTTTGTCAGTATAAATAATAAAAAATATAGCTAATTTGGCTCTTGCTATATAAGCAGATTGCAAAATGTATCACCTGTGCAATATGGAATTGAGCAGAGATCTGTTTGTTTGTTTTCATGGAGAAAACCTTAATAAATATTAATAAATACTGATATAATTCTGTTGCAATAGGGATATACCACGATGTGTCTGAAGATACTCACTGGTCACCATTTCTTAATGCAAGTATTCACTACATCAGAAGGAATTATCCTCAGCCTTGGGAAGAGGTAAGAAAAGTTCTTTAACTTTTGAATTGACTTTCTACTGTTCTATTTGACTGCGCTTGTTGCTGCCTTCTTCAGCTTCCCTTGTTTTTGCAACTTTATCCTTTGGGAAATGTAAAAAAGAATACATGATGTTTTAAAATTAAAATCTCTGCTGATAGAGGAAAAGTTGAAATTATGCTTTCATCTTTACCAGACGAAAAGTTAACAGCTTCCATATAAGATCTGTTATCTGTAATGTGTTCTGCTGCTTTTGGGTGTATTCTGTAGGTCCAAATTTTCAAATGTTATTGGTGGTTTTGAGTACTTGCATAACTGTCAGATCTGGCTGAGTGTTTGCCATTTGAAAACCAGTCCTGGTTTAGAATTCACACTTGGACTTAGTCCTGATTTGCTCCTTTTTATACTATGTGAGCTACATGAGAGGAGAGGAAGAACAGATCGTTAAAAGTGAGAATGATTTTAACAGTCGTACTGCTTTCTTTTCCTTGTTGGAGTATTTGCCATTCACTCACTGCACAACAGATCTGTACAATTGGAGCAGCATTTGAGAGTATTCACTATCTAAAAATACAAAGACATCTGCCTGCTTTTTGACTGGCTCTCAGTGATACTAAAGTGTGAACTATTAACTTTCAGGAACTATAAATTCATCCAAAAATTGTGACTTGATAATAGATTTTTTTAAAGGACTCTGGAACTAACAGGAATTTGATATAGAGGAATCTTTTCTGAAGAAGTGAAATGAAATTTCTGTTGCTCATAAGTTTATTCTGGATAACTTTTCTGTTTGTAGGAATAAAATGAGTAACTTCTTGCTTGGGCTTTAGTCAAGTGCTTTTATAATGAATAGCACTTCCACAGGAGCATCTTTCTCTCCTCTGTGTGTATTTGCACAGTACTTCAAGTGGCAGAGGAACTTCACTCCTTAGGAGTGGAAGAGTTTGTCCCTACTCCCCAAACACATACCTGACTGGAAGCACACGAGCTGTGTTCTGACATCAGCCGTTTAACTTTATGGCCTTGAATTGTATGAAGTGCTTAAAGATTGTCAAGTGTCCCGCTCCAATTTATAGGAGGGAGAAGAGGTTCCTTCTGATAGATGTATACCCGACGGCGAGATTAAGACACAACGGGTCAAATGTTAGCCCAACCAGTTTATTACAAATCCTAGTTACTTAGGGATACGGGGAAGGGAAGATGGGCGATAGAAAAGAGATAGGAAATAAAAAGAAAGGAGTCTTCATAGGAAGCAAGGGAGAGACAGTCACCACCGTGGGTCCAGTGAGGTTCGTAGCGGGTCCGTGGTTCTCAGGAACTCGTCTGGTCACCGCGGGGGATGGGAGGAGGCCAGGAAGCTTCGCAGCAAGCAGGCCCCGGGGGGGGGAGATTTCTTCCAAAGAGGTTTTCCCCTCAGGGAATTCTCCGTCAAAGGTTTCTTTGGGAGTTCTTCTTCAAAGTCTTTAGTTTAGTGAGGGCCTTTTTATCCCCCATTTCTCTGGATCTTTTTTTCTTCTTTTCTCTCTGTTAGCGTGACATGCCTGGCCCAACAGATAAGCCAGCAGGGAGTGGTGCCCTCGTTGCCATGCACAAGCATTATCGCCTTTTGCAGTGATCAGCTCCTTCAAGCCGCACCCCCGAAAAAGACTGCTTGTCCCGCTTCTGCTTATCTTTACAATCACAAGCAGAGGTCCTGTGGCACGGTGACACCTACCACTCGCCCCCCTAGATAATTTGCAATTGTCAGTTAGAGTCTTATCTCCAGAAAGGCCTCAAGAAGCAAGCTTTGAGACAAAAGAGAAACACAGTTTTGTCTTTCACATCAAGTTACAAAAACAATTCTCCAGTGTCAAGGAATGAGTGCTCATTGTTTTGTTGTGCTAAATTCTGGGATTGCCATAGATTATCCATTACATCGTTGTGTAATGTAAAATGTTCACCTCTTCTTAAAGACAGGAATAAAATTATTGATGATACTACATGTGTATTGTTATTGTGTAGGCTACAGAGAAGCTGGTGGCTTTCCTGTTTGGAATTGCCTCGCATATGGTGGCAGATGTTAGCTGGCATAGCCTGGGCATCGACCAAGGATTTTTAAAAGCCATGGGAGAAGTAAGTTTGGATTATTCTATTAACGTGACTAGAACTGTTAGTATTGATAGTTCAGCTCTGGAGGCTGGTGCAGAGAAAAGACAAAAGCTGTACTCCTGATTCAGGAAAATTTTGAGAGAGCCATAATGTCACAAACTGTACAAACAAAGTAAGTCAGATTTGGGACCTGCAAGCTTCAGAGCTGCCTGGACGGTTTGATTCTGCTCTTATGTTTGTATGGAAGGATAAGTAAAATGATCAGTAAGTTGTTTTTTTTCTTTCTCCAGGTTGATTTTCATGGTTCATATTCAGAAGCTCACAATGTTGGAGATTTTGGTAATATTTCTGTTTGCTTGTTGGGGTACCTAGTCCACTTGAAAAGCACAATTGGTGATTCTGCCTCTTACCCTGTGTAGGGGAAGTCATAAGTCTCTCCTTCTCCTGTAGCTTGCAAAATCCTGCTATCCCTGTCCGCATGTTTTGTGTTTCAGGAGATGCAATAGGGCATATAGATGCTTGTACTTAAAGCCAAAACACAGGCTGAAGTATGCTAAAGGTAAATGGAGTCACTACTTGGATTTTAAATTTGACACCATTTTTGCTGGTGTCTGGAAGTACAAAATATGCAAGTATACTTTCAGGTGAACCATTTATGTGTTTTAAATGACAAAGATTTATACACTTGGGTGCCATATAAAAATATACAGCATAGGCATACATAGATCCATTCACACTGATCCTTGACAGATACTTATGCGTTTGGTTTGTTGGGTTTTGTGTTTTCTTTGCTTGCTTTTTATTCCTCCATCTACAGGAGGAGATGTACTAAGTCAGTTTGAGCTGGACTTCAGTTATCTGGCACCAAATTGGTAAGAGAGGTTAACTTCTTTAATGATTATTTCAGTTTATTCTGTATTTTTCTTTCAAAACCTTTGCTACTGGAAGATTCCTCATATGCATATTTAATGTTCTCTGGCATAAAAAACTGGGAGGACAGAAAAAAAGAGTTTTAGATGTTGCAACACAGCAATAAAGACTAATTTTTTAACTCTGATGGAAATTATAAGTAATTATAGATAACAAAAAATGCTTGCTGGAATGTCCTACCAGTTATTTAAATAAACTGCAGGTAATATCTCACTTAGATTTCCACTTTAATTTGGGGGCATTGGGGATGTTTATGGCTATAGATACTGAGGAATTCAGGCAGGTTTTAAGAACATAAAAAGAAGCAGCAGTTTTAAATAGGCATACTTTTTTTCTTGCCATTTTTAAATGAAATGAAAGAACTAGATGCCCTTTTTTCTGCTGGTGTGGTAGGTCATTTGAGTCTTGTTTACGTCGAAGGTAGTTCCTCTAGGTATAGAAGAAGGTCAGTTATCTCCTCAACTTCATCAGCTCTGACATATCTCTGAGAAATGTTGAAATAGAGAAAAATGAGCAGTGTCTTTTTGGCTAGGAATAGAGTTGAATTGGAATAGGTTTGGCAACACTGGAGGTTTGGAGGTCATGTGATCACCAAGCCAGGAAACCAGTAGAGGAAGAGTGGAAACTTAACCAGCCGTAGACAGTGAGGCTATTGATTTCTGGTTCTACAATGTTTCTACAGGTTTCTGGCTTTGAACAGCAGCAGTGTCTATGCAGAAAGCAGCTGTACATGCAGACCTGGTCTTTCTGACATTTGTGAATCTTGATAACCTTACAGAGTCTTTTGAAATATAGCATATATTCAAGCAGGCTGTTGTTATTACAGAAGCTGAATTATCTTTTACTAGGTGATGTGGAAAAACTTTTGTTACAATACCTCAGTCTTGTTCGTAGGTATGTACCTGTCAAAGACCTAGCCTCTATCTATAAGGAATTTTATGGAAGAGAGATCATAACTGAAGGCACAGTTACTGACTGCACTTACCTGCTGTTTCTTGAACTGTAAGTTGGATAGCTTTGTGTAGATTTTCCTTAGTGAAACTTAAATAGGAAAAAGATGATAATCTTGTTTGAAATGCTAGCTCAGAAAATTATGCTTTTGAGGCCAGGAATACAAAATCATAAGATGCTTTAAAATAAATAAATAAATAAAAGGCTAAAATACAAATTTGGACTGCTTAAGTGGCTGTTAGTTTTGTTATTACACCACAGCTTCTGTGTCTAAGCTATTTAACAGGTTTATGCATTTAACATATTTAGGCCTGTTTATTTGAGAACAGCCAAGTCTTCAAGTATTGTTGCATTGTGGGATGTCAGCAATATAATTTTAATGCAGTGAAGCTTAATATACATACTTAAAATGGACAGTTTACTTACTGTTTATGTATATCCAGGAAGAATGCATAGAGATAAGAACTACGACATTTTTGCTTTCTCACAATGTCTGCTTAGAAGACCTTAAACCACCTGGCTGTATTCTTTATGTCAGTCAACCACTAACAGACGTGCAGTATTTAAAAACACCGTGAGTCCCTCCTAAGAGCTACAGCATAGTTAAGATTGTTACTTTTCACATTAAAATTATATTAACAACTAAGAAGGAAATGTAATTACTTACGTAGTATTTACCACACGCAGGAGTACAGAAACCTTGAAAAGAAACTTATAAATAATGAAATATTTTTAAGTTAAATTTGTTTATTTCTGAAGAATTGTTATTTGATTTTTTTCAGACACGGAGAAAGGCTTGCTGTTGCCAAGGTTAGTTTGCTCTTTTTGGGTGTTTTTTTTTTTGGTTAAATATGTAACATAAAGACAGTGTAATCCATTTTACTATCCATTTTACTAAGTATGTTGCTTGTCTCTTAGCTTTTTCCAACATATGCTAGTAAATCTCCATTTCTGGTGGAAAAGTTCCATGAGTATTTCCTTGGAGGAGTAGATGACATGGCATTCTGGACAAACAATATTTTTGAGCAGATGAGCCAAATGCTAGAGAATGGAGTCAGGTAATGTTGTGTTTCTTGCAACATTAAATGTAGTATTCAAGTTCTGACACACATTTAATCCTTCTGAAGGCAGGTCATTTCCTAGAGTAAGTACTGAACTTTAAATCCTCACGTGGACCAAAGGAGGTATGCCTGTTCTTTTACCAGATGCACAGAGGAACACATAGACCTTGAGTTTGTATTTGCAACGTGTTCACATTCTTTTCTCCATGCAAAGCTGGGTCATGCCCAGCAGATACTCAACTGGGGAAATCTGGGCATTCTTTAAGGCATATCCAATGGCATGCTCAAGTGTTGCATAGCTAGACTGAGGTTCTTCCTGGCCTGGTGATCTGAGCAGTGCTTGTACTATGTGACTGCTCTCATCAGCTGGCAGAGATGATCCTTCCTAGAGGAGGCCAAATGCTACCTTCAGATAATGCAAGCAGATAGGAATATAAACAGTAAGAATATATGTTCTGGTGTTCGAAGTTCGGGCTTATATTCAAAGTATCATATTTTTAATGAAGTTCTGGCCCTGTATTGCATAGGTGCAAGTGTAACGTTACTGTAAATAACATTATAAGACCAACAGTGGGAATTAATCCATACGTTTATTTGGATAATGTTAACACAGATATTTTGGGAAATAGTGCTTGAATATGATTTGGCATAATCAGTTGTGTTCTTTGTTCCAAAATATCATTTTCATTAAAAGATTGTAAAAAATAATTCTTTTCTATTTATTCTATTAATAATATCAATACAATTAGCAGGACATGTTCCAATAAGTTTCATTAAATGAGTGAAGTAAAGACATGCAAGATTCATATAGAACCTAAGTCATTAAATACAATCAAGGTCATTAAAATATACGTGAAAGGAGTTTCTATGGCTTGTAATACCTTCTTGAAATTGAACAAGCAGAGCTTCTGTAGAAAGCTGATGCCATCTAACAGAAGAATCAGTAAGGATAAATGTTGAAGCTTTAGTTTCACTTGCACTGCAAGAAAATCTTCAAAACACATCCTGAATATTTTTTTAGTGGCTGCTTCCTGCCTGAGAACCCTCTGTTTATAAACTGTACGAGGAACCACAAGGATAACTACGTGTAAGTATAACTCTAAAGGTTCAAAGACTTACTACTGGTGACAGAGGAGTCGGTCTTTCACTAATGTGGACAGTGAGTTATTGAAAATTAGAGACTGTCTATTTTTTTCCTTTTTATGTATGAATTTGAGATTGTCTTAACATGAATAAATGATCTTTGCATAATGGAACTGTGCAGAGCCTCGGACAGGCTTTTACCTTCCAGCCTTAGGAAAAGAATACTTAACCTAGAACTTGATGTTCAAAGACTTCACACTTTAATTGGTTGTCAGTCTGTGTTCTGCTAGTCATTAAATTAATGATTCATGCTCATCAGTATCCTTGCCACAGCCAAATTCTTCTTGGATTTATGTTTAGCAGTATGGAACTCAGCTGTCCCTTTGAGAAAGCACCTCTGTTTCTGATACTGGTTAATTTAATTTTCACTGAACTAAAACTGTGGAGAGTTATATTTAGTTTCTAATGCCAAGGTAGATTGTATTTTGTTGCCAAGGATTACTTTCCTCCATTTGAAGGGTAAAATTTAAAGAGCTTACTTTTTGCCAGGAATTTTTGGTGCATAGTAATGAAACTTCAAGAGGAATCTAAACTCTTTAATCCTGAGTTTTATTTGGTTAACAGAAATTCAGAACTTTCTTAGCTTGCCTGCAGTAAGTATTAATGGTTTAATTTACAACTTCAGTCAGACTGGGACAGTGTAATGATCTCCACAGGGAGATAATGGTGGGAAAGAAAATAAAGAACAAAAAGATGTGATAAAAAACACATTCTTAAAGACACCAGTGCATCCTTGAAAATAGCCATGCTGAGTAAAGAGAGGATAAGAAAGAGTTTACTTTAAAGAAAGGACAAGAAAGAGAAGAGTCTTTTATTTACTATAAGGAATAATAATAAACTAATTCCTATGCGTAGATGAAAAGAGCAGCAGTGATTGTAGCTAAACCAGTATATGGGGTTCTGAAAGTTGATGTTTTCTGGAAACCTTATGGGTTGAGATACTAATTACCTTTATTTTATTGCATACTTATTGTGAGAGTTTTTGTCTTCAAGCTTTTACCTTAGCTGAGAAAAGAGCTCTTGCCCTCAGATGCTCTCTTCAACAAACGCCTCACCAAAGTCAGTAGTTGTAAGAACGATAAGTTGTAGCAGAATTCTGGCCAGTGGCGAGGTAGTAATAGACTTATGTGTTGAGGGAGAATAATTCCTCCCTCAATACTGGGAAATACTGGAAATACTGAAACAAGTGAAAACGACTGGCAAAATGTTACTACAGCAAAAAATTAACCTCTTTTGTGAGGAAAGAGGAAAAAATTGCATGTGAAGTCAAGAAACAGGTATGTAGCTTTGGTAATTCTGTATTCAAAAGGCAATATGATTATTTCTCCTTGCTTTGTTATAATACATCATTAATTCGGTTGCATTAATTGTTATGAGTGCCTTCTTTATTTTAACAGAAGCAAAGACTCAAAAAATGAACGTCACAAGAATACAACTTCTTTACTTCCAAAGACATTTGAAAAGAATATAACATATACAGAGAGAGGAGTTCACTTCAATATACAGTCTTGGGCAACAGTAAGTGAGAAGTGACACGTGTCAGGTAAAACTCAGCTCTGTATAAAATTGTTTTAATTTCTGTCTGAGGTGCTGTTCGTGGTCTCTGGATGTAAACTGTAGCCTCTCGCTTCTCTTCATGGAGATTCTGGCAGCCACTGTAAATTGGCATATAATGTATATAATAAGTACATGGTAAATACTAAATTTTTTGCACTTTTCCTCATTTTGTAATGAGGCTAGAACATATTTTACAGTGTCAAAATGACAAAAATACATCTTTAGCGTTTGCATTTTATGGAATCATACGATCACTTTTTGAAGTTAAAAAATTTAAACAAACGATAGCAGTGAACAGTTAGCAGTGCACCATCTAAGGCATACAGACTTTTTGTCTCTTTCTAAAACTGTGCTTATGACCCAAATCAGAGTTGATTTAGATCAGTGTTTTCCACTGATGATGACTTATTTTTTGAGGTCGTCTGTACTGTTTCAGCCTACAGTTTACAAATTCTTGTGTCTCTTTGTTATCTTTATTTCAGAATTCCCTCCGATTCATAAATCGTGCTTTTGCAAGGAGTGTCTGGAGAGTGATAGCAACTACACATCAAAAATCCTCTAAGTACATCTCCAAGCCAGTATCTTCATATTTTCTTGCTTCGCCATATGCTAGACTTGGATGGTTTGTACTTTTTTTCTCAAACCTCCCTCCTAATTTCTGAAAAAATTGAGTACCTACCAAAATACTGACTTTTATTCTTTACATACTCGTTAGAGGTGTCAGTGGCAGAAATTGAGTGACTTACATTGACTGGCAAGAACTATGAGTCAACACATAGGACCCTTTTTTCTTGTTATCAGTGTTAGCCTAAGACTCCTTGTGTCAGGACTGAATAAAACATTCCATTCATATGTAAACCTTAGTCAGACAAACTCTTTCTTATCCTGTCATTTTATATTTTCATTCTCTTAGTGAAGGAGGTCAACATGCTCACAATGGAGAGAAGCAAAATTAGCACCATCATCACTTATGGTTCTGAACAGTATAGAAACATTTTTCATTACCATTTTCTGGTTATTGGTTGATCATTACACCAGATTACTTGTTTGTCCTGAGTTGTTTCTTGATGGTGCCTGACTGAATGTTCTTGGAAACTCCAGAAGATTAGTAGAGGATTCAAAGATGCCATAGAAAGATGTGTATCTTTCTCCTTTCCAGAGACGTTCTATCTTTACCTGCATTAGAGATGAGAGAGGAAATAAATTTAAATTGCTGCCCATCATGGTTTATTTCTTCTGATTCAAAAATTGAGAGATTTAGAAAGATTTAATTCTTGAGGTTACTCCGCACCAGCCAAATGAATGGTAGTTCTTTCTCTCCATCTTCCCCCTTTAAACCTCCACTATGTTACTGAGACCCGCGATCCATTTGTTTGTCTACTGTTATGACCATTGATTAAATTAGAGATTTGGTGAAAATGATAGTTAATTTCATCCTCTGTGTTCTGCGCCATATGCAAGCGGCCCTTTTTCATGTGTTTTGCTCTGGCTGCTCTCAGATGCCTTGTGTCAGTTCAAAGGCACTCCATCCAGGTCTCAGGTGCATTAGTGGAAGATGAACCTGTTTTTATTTAGTCCAAGTAAACAAAAATTAATTACATCACATGAAAAATGCCATGTAGATCTTTACTGAAAAGATGCAGAAAGACACATCTCAGTCTATCTGAAATTAAAAGTATTTATTTTCTGATAATGTAGAGGTAGTCTGGCAGCTAATGCTCTCGTTTTGTTGCCTCCCTTGTACAGGGCAATGATCTCAACTGACCTAAACCAGGATGGATATGAAGATCTGGTAGCTGGAGCACCGGGGTACAGCACGCTGGGCCACATTCAGATAGGAAGGGTGTATATAGTCTACGGCAGTCGTTCAGGTTTGCCACAAGAAGACATGGATCTAGATGGGAAAGCAGACCAAGTACTAGAGGGTCATCAGGTGAGGGGTCAAGTCAGATACGCTGAGAAGCAGGATCAGATGGTCTTTTTGAGTAATAAAGTTGATCCTCTATAGAAAATAAATTATTCACACAGAAGAGAATAGAGAGTTTGTCATTTGTAAACACGGCATCAGTGGTGCACTAGACTCAGAAAATGAAATAGCACAGCATTGCCTTATTATATGCAAGCTTATATTTTAACAACAGCATATCCTCAAAGAGAACAGACCACTCCCAATTAGTTTATTACTAATATGGTTATTATTTGAGAGAATAATGATGATAAGAAAATCTTAATAATTGTTGGGATGGATTTTTATGGTATCTGTTTCCAGTTCTTCCCTGTGCAAATGTACGTTTTGTTTTGGTGGTTTCATCTTTAAAACATTTGTTACATTCATGAGAGCAGTCCCTCTTCTTTTAGCCTTCAGGCAGATTTGGTTCTGCATTGGCAGTCCTGGACTTCAATGAGGATGGAGTGCCAGATCTGGCAATTGGAGCACCTTCTGTGGGATCTCAGTTTCTCACTTACAGAGTAAGTCATACACAGGTTTTGCGTTTGCTTGTTTTTTGGTGTGTGTGTTTTTTTTCTCAAACAGATCATTTTTATTGATGCTTATGTTTTTTAGAATAGTGAAATGAGACAAAGAATATCTGTTGTTGTTCAAGGTCGCTTTTTATTATAAACAGAAAGGTTTATAACATTTGTGGATACTTTGACTAGATCATAATCATCATATCATAGAATGGCCTAGGTTGAAAAGGACCACAATGATCATCTAGTTGCAACCCCCCTGCTATGTGCAGGGTCGCCAACCACTAGACCAGGCTGCCCAGAGCCACATCCAGCCTGGCCTTGAATGCCTTCAGGGATGGGGCATCCACAACCTCCTTTGGCAACCTGTTCCAGTGCGTCACCACCCTCTGTGTGAAAAACTTCCTCCTAATATCTAACCTAAAGCTCCCCTGTCTCAGTTTAAAACCATTCCCCCTTGTCCTATCACTATCCACCCTCATAAACGGCTGTTCCCCTTCCTGTTTATATGCTCCCTTCAAGTACTGGAAGGCTGCAATGGTGTCTCCCCGGAGCCTTCTCTTCTCCGAGCTAAACAAGCCCAGTTCCCTCAACCTTTCCCCATAGGAGAGGTGCTCCAGCCCTCTGATCATCTTAGTGGCCCTCTTCTGAACCCGCTCCAAGAGCTCCACATCCTTCCTGTACTGGAGGCCCCAGGCCTGGACACAGTACTCCAGATGGGGCCTCACAAGAGCTGAGTAGAGTGAGTAGAGGGGGACGGTGGTCAATGAAAGTTATCCTTATGTCCTTTTTTTGGCAGACTTTCTCCACAAATCAGATTTCAGTTTTGCAGCATTGATGTGCAGGAAACATTAGAAGCCATTCATAAAATCTGAGTGTACTGTTCTTTTAGGAGCAAAAAGTCTGGAAGGAACCTCATGTCAGTAAGCCTTGTTGTCTGCTGTCACAGGCCAACAGATAATATCTAAAATGCAATGTGAACACAGACACATGCTAGAGTAATCAAACTACAGTGGCTTTAATGACTTGAAGCTTACCAAATTATCTCATGTTAATGGTAACTGACTGTTTTCTTTCCACCTGAACTGAGAGGCGTAACTCATTAGGTTAATGCACTTCCACTAAGTTTAAAACTTTTCAGAATTTTAAATACTAACTTAGCTGCCTAAGTACTAATTTAAATGCTTCTGTGTAGACTAAAACCTTGGAAAATTGCAAGCATCTGTTGTGACTGGCACTGCATTCCATTGCTTTAAGTAATTTTAAACAAAATTAGAGTCAAAAGAACTTGCATATAGTGAATGTAATATACATTATACCATCCTCACTCCTAAACTACAGTATGATGAGAATGTACTTGGTTATAGCAGTGTCCATTACAGCATGGGTGTTTTTAGGCTTGGAGTGGAAAAGACAAAGTCATGAAAAAGCTTTGATGGGAAAAATGCAGTTGTATTAATAGTACTTACAAAATTGTTTCATTCTGATCTTTGTCTTGAATTTCATAGTTGGTGCTGACATGCAAATCCTTTCATGTTGCGTTTGCTTTTCCTATTATTTAGGGTGCTGTGTATGTCTATTTTGGAACTAAGGGAAGAGGCTTGGCATCTCAACCAAACATGACCATAACTTGTCAGGTATGTTGATCAGGCTAAGACAGGGCTACACAAGCAGGAGGTGAGGTAAAAGGGAAAAGGGCTTGTGAGATTAAAGAAAAAATGTTGAAATCAAACTTCTAATTGCAATCCTAGGCATGTAACTGGGGATGGTGCAAGCAGATGCTTTTCTTTGTTGGCTGTACATGGGAAATACATTTGTACTCCACTTCAGGGGAGGGAGCAGGGTGAACAAAAGGAAGCACAGCCCTCCAAAAAAGAAAACAAAATTGAAGTCATGGAGTTGGAGGGTAATTTGATCAGAAGTAGACAAAGTTAGCTCTTTAGAAGTACACTTCTTTATTTTGTTAAAGAATTGGTGGTTTAAGTTCCATTTCAGGCTTAAACTAACTGTTTATTGCAGTATTCCTACTGTAATCTTGGTTGGTCCCTCCTGGCAGCTGACATTGATGGAGATCAAAATGCTGATCTGGTTGTTGGCTCTCCGTATGCACCTGGTAGTGGGCAGCAGAGAGGATTTGTGGCTGCATTTTACTCTTATTTCAACAGAAGTAACCAAGGTAGTATTTATTGGGTAAATTAATCCTGCTGTTTTTTATATGACTGTTCGTTTGTTCCTACTTAATTATAAGATCATTCAGATTGTCAGCCACTCCTCTCAGTTTTGAGTCATCCATAATCTTGTTAAGGGTACACTTTGCCCCATCATCCAGATGGTTAATAGGACAGAACCCTGGGAAATACCGCTGATTACTGGCCTCCAGCTAGGCTTTGCACCACTGATCAATACCCTCTAGCTCAGTCATTCAGACAGTTTTTTTTCTACCTCACTGCCTGCTCATCCAGCCCATACCTCATCAGCTGCTCTATGAGGATCTTACAGGGGACAGTGTCAAAGGCCTTAGTGAAGTCCAGGAAGACAATATTTCCTGCTCTCCCCTGACATGTAAGGACAGTGTTTTGTTTATAGAAGCTTATCAAATTGGTCAGGCATGATCCTTAGTGATAATCCCTAACTATTCCTGGTTATTTTCTTGTTCTTTGTGTGCTTGGAAAGGCTTTATAGGATTAGTTGCTCCATTGCCTCCCTGGGGACTGAGAGGATGCTGACTAGTCTGAAGGTCCCCGGGACCTCCTTGAAGATAGGAGTGACATTTGCCTTTGTCCAGTCTTTGGGCACTCCTAGTCACCATGATTATTCAAAGATTATTAAGACCTAGTAATTCAGATAATAATTTGATTTTTATAATTTGAATTATATTCAAAGAATAAGTCAAAGATTCAGACCTTCCCAATTACTAATTGGTTGAGTAAACTAAAGTTTGCTTGCCTGAAGTTCAGGCTCTGCTACCCTTCTATTTGTGTTTTCAATCCATTCAGGCTCTGGAACTCCCCTATTTCACAGCCATGATGGCAAAGACTGCCACTGATTATAAGATCAGGTCTATATTGTTAGTGCACAGCAGATCAAGCTGTGCAACACCCCTGCTTAGCTCATCCAGTACCTGTAAGAAGTCACACCTGACACCTTCTAGAAATCATGCCTGTGTGAATCCTGCTATGTCTTTTGTAAGAACTGAATTATGTAATAGAAAGACTTCCTTGGTGCATTTTCAATTTTAGTCCTCTGTCACGAAGAACTCAACTGTCGTCTCATTTTCTTGAGTGGTTCAGTGGTTTTTGAAAAAAAAACTCTTCTGTTTCAGTTTGCTTCAAGAATTTTCACTGACAGGTTAATCTTTAATTAAATATCTGCTGATTCAGATGAAGAAAACCTAAAAGTAAAATGTCATCTGTTTCTGAGAATTTTAGCTTGATAACTAATGAAGATAATTAAAAATGCTAAAGTTCCTTTTGCAGTAAGCATGCCCTTTTTTCCTATACTACTATCAGTACCTATTTCCTATGTACTGTCAATATGTCATGTATGCTGTCTGATGAGAATTGATTCTGATCAGTGAAAATTTAAAGTTTATAAATATACATCATAGGAAGATGAAACCCTCCTTCTAGGAATGCAATCCTGGATTTTAATATCTTTGACAGAAGGCCTGCTGAAGTCATTAGTTTGCACACAGACAAAACAACAACTTTGTGACAGACAAGAAATAAATGGATGATTTTGTGGAAGCTATGGATTCAATTGCATATTGGTGATACCAAGACAGACTGACAGGTCTTCCTTGAAAATTTGCAAATGCATCTTGGAAGATGATTTTCTGTCATTACTTGTGCTCCTTTGTGTGGACAAAAGGGAGTGCTACAAGTGAAACAGCTACTGAGTACAGGTGATGGGGACTGTTGTGAATGAGGAAGGAAAGGCCACATACATGACTAAATAAAATTAGCTTAAGACGAGGTAGGATACGCAGGTATTCAAAGCTTCATCAGAACCACATCCTTGAGTTTTCCAATAACTTCTACTAGTTTTTTTTTAGCTTATTCTACTTTATCTAAAATTGAAAACCACAACTGAAATGCATTTTACATTTCAAAACATCTTTTTTTTTTTTAACCAAAACAGTGATTGAATGATTTGATAAATTAAAGCCAGAATTATTTAATACTCCTCCAACAACCTTGAAGAATTACAAGTTCCAATAAATAGTCTCAGTTTTTTCCCATCCCTAAGGACTCATCAGTTCAGGGCAGACCTGACTGATAGCTGTCACGCACTTCATGTAGGCTGCTGCGATTCTTTAGAAGCAGACTGCACTGAACAAAGGCTTTGATGAAAGAGTACAGTTGCAGATTTAGTGTTGCTCTGCAATGAAGTTAGCAGTAACTGGTGTCATATCATAGATGGTAGTAATGCTAATAGAAACTTCTCACCATAGGATGAGTTTATCAGTGCATAATTGCTGATAGAATTTTGTATGCCAGGTTACAAAATTTAATTTGTATTTTCCTGGTCTGTCAGGACTTCTGTCTGTAGAGGATGCCAACTGGATGGTGAATGGGGAAGAGAACTATGCTTGGTTTGGATTTTCACTTCATAGCTGCCAACTGGAGAATGCAACATTACTGCTGATTGGTAGCCCTACATGGAAGAATTGTGTTGAGTGTGTTATAAAACCGCTGCTTTGTTTCTCCTCTATTCTGTTAAGATTTGTAATAGATCAGACTTCCCGCTTTGCAGGAAGTTTCCTCTTTATCTTCTTCAGAGTATGCTTGTATTTTATGCCTTTGCCCTTCTTCATATATTTATAGAGCAAAGACTGTTTTTTAGAGACACTTAAAAATTTGTGGGGTTTTATAGTGGTTCAACCTAGCAGGTGGCTCAGCACCAGAGTTGTGTGTTCATTCTCCCCCTTCCCAGTGTGATGGGGGAGAGAATAAAAAAAAAAACAAAGTAGAACCCATGGGTTGAGATAAAACCAATTACTAAGATAAAGAAAAGAAAAATAGTTATGACTATATAAGAAAAGAAAAATAGTTATGACTATATAAGACTATACATATGTAACTGTATATAACAAGCAGTGCACACGTAATTGCTCACCACCCCCCAGCCAATGCCCAGGCAGTCCTCTGAGCAGTAGAAGGGAGCCAGATGCACTCCCACCCCCTACAAAACTCCTTCTGCTTGATGTAATATGGTGTGGCCAGTTTAAGTCAGCTGCCCTAATTCTATGATTCTGTTCCCTCCCAGGTCCTTGGGGCCTTCACTGCGTATGGCCTTGGCTCTGTATAGCACTGCTTAGCAGCAACTATAAACATAGATGTGTTAGCAACATTGTTTTTTCTCCTAAAACCAAAGCGTAGCATCATAACAGACACTGAAGAAAACAACTCTGTCCCAGCTGAAAAGATTTTTTTTGGTGGGAGGGGAGGGGGCAAAAAAATGCCAACAAGTAGATTTGTCTACGGATAGCGCTTACTTTGAGGTAACATTCTCAAAAGCAGATCAAACACAAAAATATACTGAGTGTTAAAGAAGTGGAGGATAAGACAAAGTCTGTGCCCAAAGTACCTTAAAATTTGTTAGAACAGGCATGAGAATTACTAAAATAAATTTCTAAATGGGAATTTCTAAGATAGATTAACTGGCACTGTTATTCCAAACTAAAAGTGGAAAATATTTTAAGATGAGTAGACAGCTGAATCTACAAAAATCTGAGCACTTTAAATTCTAATTCAAGGTGCAACCCCTTCTCATCGGATGTCAGACAGAGCGTTGGAAAAGTGTATGGATATAACCCACCAAGCACAAAGCACTTGTTTACAATAGCTGGAGACAAGGTAGGGCTCTCTCCATGGCATAGTGCTTTATAAATAATTTGAAATAGAGCGACATTCTGTGGAAATAAGTGTTTTTAAAATCTAACAGGCAATGGGCAGAATGGGTTTGTCTCTGGCCAGTGGTGTGATGTCTGTGGCTGGGATCACCAGGACAGTTCTGGTGGTAGGTGCACCTACTACAGGTATGTCATTCTGAAAACTGCAAACCATTTCTGCTTTGGGATGCCTGCTTCTGTGTGAGTGAAGGGCAAAAACAAAAGTTAGAAAAGGGATAATTTAATTGCCAATATAATGTAAAAATATTTTAAAAATTTAGAAATAATCACTGTCGTCACTTACAGGTGACTTGCGTTTTTTTCCAGAGTCTTCTGTACTAGACCTCAGCAAAATGTTGTTGTTTTTTAACCCTTCCTTAAATTAATTAAATTAAATTAAATTCTATTAATAGCATTTGTTATGTTGCATTACTTATGTAGCAGTGATTTCCAAGTAGACTGCATATTTCTTGGAATTAAAACAACATAGTATTTTGTGCTTACTCTGAAATTAGATAGTGAGGAAATGCATTAATCAAAATGTGGAACTCTAGTATCTGTCCTTAGAATGTACTTTTGCCTGTTGTTATTGCTAAGAGATTGTTTCTATGCTAACTAGTGTTACTGCCATATATTATCTGATGGGTGCTTCATACACTTTTTAATTAGGTCCACTTTAAGTAATGCCATTATTATTGCTGTCAAGGTGTTTTAAGTTCTAAACGTAAATTGTTACATCTGATGATCAGCTTACTTTGTTGTTGTTTTCTAGACAGTCTCTCTAGGATTTCATTTTTGTCCCCGGTGTTGCACCAAGCTGGACTAGCTCTGGTATATGATCTGGCAGACAGCACCAAGCCTTCTTTGCTCAGTACATTCAGCGGGGACAGAAGGTTTTCTCGCTTTGGAGGAGATACATACTTAAGTGACCTGGATAATGATGGACTAGGTAAAGCTAGATGAATCTAGACTGCAGAGTTTAAATGTTTTATGCTTTGCAGCAAGAAGACCGGTCACACACATACTCATACAAGTGCTGAATGCAGCCTTCTTACTCAGTCACTTGTACAACACTTGTACAGATATTCCATCATGCCTCCTGAGGAGACACCTCTAAAATCCCAAATAATTTAGACAGAAATTGAAACATTTTAAACATTCTCTTCTGAGAACCAGCTATCCAGAAAGTTGTCAGTCCACAGAACTGGACTCTAACTCTTTAATTACCCGTGCTTTACATGATGTTGTGATGCGGAATACTGATAACAAAATTATAAAACCATGACACCATTACATGCCTCTAAATACCAACATTCCAATTAAAATGTTTTAATTTTAAACTATTATGTTGCGATATAGCATTTTTTCACTTTTGATGCGCTATGTCATTCTTTCAATTTCTGCAGATGAAATGATTGTAACATCCCCCCTGCGCACTAACGATATCACCACGGTACTGTTCGGTGGGGCAGCTGGCCGTGTTTACATTTATAACGGAAATCAAGCATCTTCAGGGAACGTGACAGACCACTGCAAATCATGGATATCTCCCTGTCCTGAGGACTGGGTAAGAAAACATAAAAGTGAAATCATGATGTAAGGTCATAATGATAGCTAATTAATTACATCCTGTGCAAATACTGGGCGTGGTTTCAGAAAAAACGAGTTACTTCTGTTTCGGAATGTGTGTAATTTGGCTTCTGTTTGTTCTCAACCACTCTGGAGCACTGAGTCCAGTTCTGGGCTCCTCAGTTCAAGAAAGACAGGGAACTTCCAGAGAGTCCAGAGGGCCGCAAAGATGATTAGTGGCCTGAAGCATCTCCCTTATTAGGAATGGCTGAGAGACCTGGGACTGTTGAGTCTAGAGAAGAGAAGACTGAGAAGGGATCTTATCATTGCTTATAGATCTACTGGATTGGAGTCAATCAGAAGGGGCCTGGCTCTTTTCAGCAGTGCCCAGTGACAGAACAAAAAGCAATTGGCACAGATAGGAACACAGTAAATTCCATATGAACATGAAAAAGAACTTTACTGTGAGGGTGACAGAGCACTGAAACGAGTTGCCCAGACAGGTTGTGGAGTCTCCTTCTCTGGAGATATTCAAAACTTGCCTGGATGCTTTCCTGTTCAACCTGCATTAGGGAACTTGCTTTAGCAGAGGGTTTGGAGTAGATGATTCCCAGAGGTACCTTCCAAACCCTATGACTGTGTGATTGCTTCTTTGCTGTTTAGAAGCCAGGGCTATTGCACTGGGCTTCCACTCTCCTACTGTGGTTCTCTCCACTAGCTTTTCTTTTTTTTTTCCCTTCAGGCACAGTATGTCCTCATTTCTCCTGAGGTAAGTGGAAAACAAACTGCTGTGAGAAGTTGAGAAGTCCCACTTTAAAAACAGCATTATAACAAGCAACATTATTTTACAGGAACAATCAAGATTTGGAAGTTCTGTCATCACTGTGAAATCTGAAAAAAAGGTGAGCAAAGTAATTGCTTCTGGTTGCTTTGTTACGTCTGTCTACCTCACTTATGTGTACGGGTCAGCATCTCAGATCTTACTCATTGCTCTTCAAACATGCAATGAAGAAACACTTGGAAATGCAAATGCATCTAAGTTAGGTTAGAACTTATAATCCAACAATAGACAGAGACATTGCTGCTGGTTTCTGCATGAGTGCAGGTGAGGTAGTTTTCCAATCATTTGTGCTCTTTTGCTATGGCATTAGTCCAGTCTAAACTTCAGCTGTATTTCTATTGATTTTGCTTCTGAGAAAGAGTTTATGTTGACAAAAGATTTGACCAGTTCCAGCATTTTCCAAATGAAATAAAGTCTGTTCATCAAATTGTTTTGTTAAATGCTGTTTAGATGAGGTGGGTGGCTTCCCCATTTCTTCTCATAACATGTCTATATGACGCTAAAAAAAATCTAGTTTCCATTAGGGAAACTTAAGTCAATCTTTCACGTGTAGTTGCACTTTGCTGACCCTTTTTCCATATCCATCTCCGCAGAAAGAAGTTGTAGTGGCAGCAGAGAGAAGTTCAGCGAAAGCTCGACTTGGTGGAAGGCTTTTTATCTACTCACTCTGAACAGTCATGGTGGCCCTTAAGATCAGGGCAAAACTGGTCTTTTAAGGAAAAATCTCTGTACTATCTGTGATACTTTCCTTAACCCCTAACAAACCAACAAAAAAACATGACAGCAAACTTCAGTAGATACATGGTACAGATAGCTAGGTAGCACCCCACATAGTATCCAGGGAGTGAGGGATGCTCACTGATCTTAAATGACGGCAAATTTTCACAAGTCAATTACCAAAACAACTTTTTGTTGTGAGGTTAACCAAAAGGATTTATTAATCAATGTTTAGCAGCAAGCACTCTACTGCTTACTACACAACTAATTATTAAGCAAGCTTGAAATACATCAAAATCTAACACATTTTCCTCCACCAGAATTACTGCTACTTGTTGCCGTGATACCTTTCCTCCCCTGTAGCCCCTTTAGCTACAGGTTTTTTTTTACTTTCCGTTGGTGAAGTTTAACATAAGTTCTTTGGGCATCTATACTTGAGATTATTGAAATTTGAATAAAAAGTTTACTATTTGTCTTTGGGGGCCAACTGGGACGTAAATGTGAGAGTCATCTGTGTTATCCCATTGTTAAGTTTCAATTCTTTGGACAGGTAGCCCAAGTACTATTCAGGGCTTACTTGTTTTTTGGCTGCAATGTTTGCAGTTCCCCCTTACGAGGTCTAAAATGATTATTCACATGGGTTTGGAGAGCAGGTGGTTGTTCGGTTTGCTTCATGTTCCCTGTTACTCCTTGTTTTTGAAAGGCCAGGTCTAGACCTAGGTATAGCTCCATTTGGTCAGTCCTGTATGACTACCTAAGGTATGCTTCACTCAAAGGCTTTTCTCCAAAGCTTATGCCTCTCCTAGGAACTTACAATTTTGTTAGGGGGCTCTTGAGATTAGGGAAGGTGCTGGGGTGTCTGTTTACTTGTGTAATCAATCTGCAGTATACTTGACCTCCTTCCCACCACGCTCTCACCACTCCCGGCCATGGCACGGGACTGCAACCACCTTTTCAAGTTGCTCATCGTTGTCGACAGCAGTGTGAGCAAGAGCAGTTTGCTGTTACGTTTTGCAGATAATACATTCTCAGGCAGCTGCATTACCACAGTTGGAATGGATTTTAAAATCCAGACAGTTTAGATCAGTGGAGAGGAAGTGAAACTATTGATCTGGGACACAAGTGAATGAGAGTGCTTCCGAATTATTACATCAACATATTACTGAGGAACACATGGGATCATTGTTGTCTAAGATGTAACCAGTGCAGAATCTTTTACAAATGTAAAACAGCGTCTGCATGAAATTAATCAAACTTGTGATTATGTCTGTCATACTAGTGGGGAACAAGAATGATGACCAACAGTGAATAGCAGACACAGAGGATGCCTATAAGTTTTCTGGGCAGATGAAAATACAATTGTTTGACAGCAGTGTCAAAGAAAATATTAATGTGGAAGAGATGTTTAATTGCACTACAGACCTAGTTCTATGAGCAAAGAAAGAAAACTTAGTAAAGCAATAACAGCAGAAACAGAATGATATGGTGAAGCTAACAAACAACAGTAAAAAGAAGATGCAGTGCTGCTAATACCCTTTCCCTGCTGAAGAGACTCTGCTCTGACAGATCAGCCCTTCCACCAGGCTCAGGCAATTTCACTGGGGAGGGCTTTGGAGGACTTCCTCAGTTTTGTGCCATTATTTAAATATTGTTTTTTCTCCATGTTTTCTATCAAGAGGCACTGGTACATTACCACTTCAGTTCCAAGAAGGTATTGGATGGAGTCTCACTCCTCTCTCCTCCCCCGGTCGATCCAGTGCACACTGTAGACAAGAAAGGATGTTGCCTACCAAGTGGTCTAATTAACCCAAGAGTTTCTATGTAACATATATTGCTTTAAACAGTTTTGCCTCCCTGTTGTTGCTTTGGCTTATGCCTTCTTTATGTCAACCAATCACAAAAAGTTCATCTTTTTAATGAAATAATTCTTAAAACACATTTCTGCCCATAGTTTCCCAGAAATTATCCAATTGAAGAGCATCTCACAGGACGGTTCTAGCGGTATTTCTCAGGTTGCCTTGCTGAGGCGCAAGAGATCCCTCAGTTTAATAGGTGCTGCTGTAAATTGTGGCTCATCAAAATCATTTTCACTGCTAAGATCTTGATCAGGGTACTCCCTAACATCCCAAACAACAGGTCTGGAGGTTGTGGGCTCAGGTTATCGTTATTTCTAGCTCGTCCCCTACTCTTCATCTTTCTGTTTCTTTCTCCAGTTGTTTCTTTAATTGTTCTATTTGAGATAACGTCTTGTGCTTTGTTTATCCTCATCTTGCAGCATTCTCTTTTTTACTACTTTTCACTCCTCAAACTGACATACTGTTTCTAAACACTTTCCCAACATGTAATTCCCTACTCTTTACCAATTTTCAGTTCCCCTTTTACAAGATTTAACTCTTCCTTTATCCTATTCCAATTTTCCTTATTTTCCCGTGTCCATACCTCCAGTTTTGGTGGAGGACTAACTCTGTGTCTCTATAAATAGTCAGTGACTGAAACTCCCTGTAATGCTATAATGGGATGGAAAGTACCGTGATAATAGCACAGTGGGAAAGTCTTTGGCTGTAGGAAATGAGAACAAGCCCAAATAGAGCAGCCACAGATGCAGAAACAAAGGAAAAGAGCTGCTTACTTTTAGAAGGCCTCAGGTAGGCAGAGATCTCCAGCAGGAAACACCTTTGCCTCCACTGCCAACCCTTAAATGAGGTCTGGAAAGGGGTGGATCCTGGCTCCACCCCTTCCACTCACTCATATGCATTGCTTGCACCTGAGCTCCCCTGGGTTGGCCCTGCCTTCCCACCAGGCGCTCAATCACTGTTTCAGGCCATGACTTAGCATTTCCACTACACTCCCATATCCTGGCTGTGCCAATTTTTGTTGCAAGTGAATTATTTGAGCTTCTTGTTGTGAGGTTAACAAAAATGACTTATTAATCAATATTTAATGGCCTTCAAGCACTATGCTAATTAATACACATCTAATAATTGAGCTAGCTTGATGTACACAAAATGTCACACTTGATATACATCAATGTTGCATGCATACAGAAATGTAGCTTACCTCATTGTAAAAATCAAATGCAGGTTAAGGTATCTCTCAATTTCTAGGAGTAACCTTGAGAGGCATTCCTGCTCTAGATGGCATATTACTTTGCAGCCTGCTGCGTGCAGGAGAGCTCAATGGGCTCCAGTGGCTGCAAACATTTTAGAGTTGCTGACTTGCAGCCAAATTTCTTCCTTCCACAGTCATGCAATACAGGCCATTTTTTCATTTTTCTATTTGTAGTTTCTCAACTATACCAGCTCAGTATAGGAGTTCAGATCCTTGACTCTACAATTTTACAAAGTTTGCCTGCAATTAGCCTGCTCATCAACAGCATCTGAGCCAGTACCGCCAGCAGGAGACAGATGAGTGCAACTGTCACAGGAATGTAAGCATTGTGATGGTTTGACTTACAAACCAGTCAGTCAGTCATGCTGGGCAAATTAACTGCTGTGAGCAGCAGCAACACTTGACCTAGTACAAGTAAGCCAGTTTGAAAACTTTTCTCTCTCTCGTCTCCTTGACAAACACAAGGTATTATTTTTAATAACACAGGTCAGCGGAATAGCACAGATTTCTAAGGGCCATACTTCAAGCATAACACATCTCAACTTATGTTCTTAAGAATTCTCTCTCAGGAACGTCCTCTTAAAAAAAAAGGATAAGGCAAACATTAGCTTGATGTGTTCTGACATCTATTTTGGGGACCTTATCAACCAAATAGAAAAAATAACTACATAGCTGAGTTACTTCGAAATCTGCACTTCATGGAAGTAGTAACTGGACGGAACAGGGAGCACTGAACACAATACTTATCTACCAAATTTATGGATAGTGGTATGAGGCAAAACAAGCAATGTGTTTATAAGGGCAGAATTTTTTTTCTTCTTTTATAAACAAAAACAGCTGATACCAATATATTCCGGAGCCAATATATTCTCCTGGCTTTATTTTTTCTGTGTATGATCTTAGAGTGATTTTATTGCACATTAATGCATTTTAGTTACTTGAATGGTATGAAAACCACTAAAAGTTTGTATATGTCCATAAAAAGGACAGCAGTCTTGTCAATGAACTGTCTTTCTGTCAGTGCTTTGATTATGCTGTAAGTAGTTATGCACAGGAAAACAAGTCAACACATTATACAGAAGCCTCTCTGCACAGAGGACAGAACATAGAAAGTTTAAGTGAAAACTTACCAACAGCCACATAAGCGCATTTCAGTTCTGGCTTAATGCAACTGTTACTTGGTTGGAACCATCTGCATCCATACCTGTTGCCCACTGCACTTTGTTGGGGTTTATCAGTAATGATGTCAGAGCCACTGTTTTTTCCACTAGAAAAACTAAACTAGATTTCTACTTAAAATAAACCAGCTCAGTTTAGGAGCTGTGGGTTTTTTGTTTTTATATCTCTACCTGCTGCAAAAATATTCACCCGAAAATTTAAAAGCATTGCAAAGATCAGTAATTTTCTCACTTTCTTATGCTTTTTATATATGTAGTTGAAGTCACACACAGAGAAAGAACTCTTAATGCTAATTAAGTACAACTAATTTAAACATAACTAAAAATCACAGGCTTGCATGATACTGACTTATGCACCGTTTCCATTTCAGACTCATTAGTTTTGAGTCAAACTGATCTCAGCTACAGTTGTCTTTCCAGCTCTGGCAAGTACACCGATTTACCTGGCAGCACCCGTGGAGCTACTGTAACACTGTATGTTACTGAGGTTAAAAAAGCCCAAACAAAAACCTAGGCAGTTAGCAACCTGATTTGGAAAGATATTTTTACTTCCTCTACAGACCGAAACAAGCCAGTAGAGAGCCATGCCCTCAGAGGACTCAAAGATGAATCCCAAGAAAAAACACAAATAGTGACAATAAGAATTTTACTCTTTCTTTCAGTCCAGCACGGGACACAAGCTATGTTAGTGCACACTGAAATAGCAGCAGATAACAACTACAGTCCACATTACTAATGGACTTGCTTTTCAAGTTACTAAGAGTGCACATAGTTTAGACTTAAATTGTTAAGTAATACCCCCAGAAAGTCACACTTCAAAGCTCACTTAAATTAGGATAAGCTGTATTATTTCTGGTTACTGTCAAATTTGAAGTAGTGCTTTACAAAGGATGCACACGTACGCTTCTGGCTTCTGAAAAATCAATTCGATTAGCAGAGCTTCAAAAATAAATAAATAAAAAGGACACTTTGGGGGGTAGATTTTTCTTTGGCAGTCGAAGGCAGATTCCTAAACCTGCAGCTCAGAACCAGAGAACCACTACTGATGAATGCTGACTGCTGTCATCCTTAAGCTAAGGATGCTGCTCTTTAAGAAAATGCATTACACGAAGAAGTGTTGGAAAGAAACTTGAAATGAGTATGCGCATGTGATACAGAAATCTAATAGAGCATACATGGGGTGGAGGTGTGGAAAAGCATGTCACTGTTTTCCCTTCACATTCCCTCCTTTTGTGTGTGAGCATTAAAATATCACCATATGTTTTTGGCATAAAATATGTATTAAATTAGCAAGTTTATAAATTCTTAACATTTTCAGGAAGGAAGAAAAAAATGAAAGTGTCCAAAGTTCACCCTGTAACATAAGTATCTCTTCATTCCTGCTCCTCCTATTGGTTTGCCAGTGTGCTTCTGCTCAGTCCAAAAGTTTCTGCTTTAAGGCTGTTCTTTATCTCCACTCTTCGAGCTGCTGGTTGGGATTTTTTCAAAACTGCAGGAACCTATGCAAGATACAAAATAGCCTATGATTACATGAGAAATTGCTCTATATGCAGAAGGAAATCAAGGGAGGCCTGAAACCTGCTTTTTCACCTCTTATTTTCAGTAGGATGACACAGATACTGTTCTTTCAGAGCATTTCTCCAAGACAATCAGTACACGCTGCAGTTGGTCTTGAGCAATGCTTGAGAATGATGATGTTACTTGTTGCCACAGTTAACAATTAACAATGAATACTTCCATCTGCCTCTTCATGGCAAGGGAGGAGAGGGAAGAAAGGGAGCCCAATCTGGGTCTCTCCTTTCTCAGTCACTTGTAGGAACATAACTTTTGAATCCACTGATACTTATTACAATTATTAGAGTGCAGAATATAGAGAGACAATACAGCCCGCTAACTTTTAGCAGCAAGGAGTAGTGAACGAGGAAAATGACTGATACAAAATTTTTCTACTGTGATGACTGCCTCCTTGGAAATCTTCATACATCTTGGGGACATATGGCTCTACAATGCCATCAGCATAAATGGCAAGGACAGCTGCTTTGCATGTGAGAAGCTACTGCAAATTTCTAAGCGTCAGGACATCACAACCACAGCACCATTCTTCAGAAAGATGTTGCAGCTAGTACCTGTCCTTCTCTTCCTTTTATCTTCATCTCTTATGAGAAAGGGATCACAGATCCTGTGTTAGCATGTGGGTGGGAAGAGGAGAGCAGCATCCCTTATGTTCCCCACTAAGAAGAGACTGCTGCAGCAGCTGAGAAGGCAGGTTATGGCTGCTTCTCCCATAATCCTCAGCTTCCCTCAGGCTCCTACATAGAAGTAAATAAGGCATCTCTCAAAAGCCTGCAATATCTTACTGCTCAGATATCTTTGCCAGTATTAGGCTTCCCACCTTATTCACTCCAGCCAGGAGAACCTTCTCCTTCATCAAGTCAAGGAAGAAAGACCTAGCTTAACTCCTCACGAGCTCAATGATCCACCCCTCTACAACTGCATGCTTCCTCCCTTAGAGATAAATCGCACACACAGAGTCTGACGCAAAATCTTAGGCAACAATACATACATGAGGAGGTAGTGAAGGTTCCAGGTGTCGCCCGAGGAAGGAAAGCAAACGCCGCCATATCAGGCCGCTTCCCAGAAACATAATCCCAGTTACCAGCCAAAAGATTCTGGGGTCCTAAAAGCAGAATGCCACCATTAGTCACATAATTCTCACTTCAGAAAAGGAATTATCCAAAGAAAATCTCTCACTCCCCACCAGCATTCTTCTCCTTTATGGGAGGAAAGTGGTAAACTATCCTTAATAGCCAAAACTCACCATGGAAAAAGGGCTGTTTCATAGCAAAGCTATTTCGGAATCAACCCAATATATTTTTTATTGTCCAATGCAGTTGTCCTTCCCTCATTAGGAGTTTGGAAATTCAACCTTCCTATTTAATGGATTTGGAAAAGAAGAGGTCTTTCTGGTTTCGTTATTTTTTTTAACATCTCTTTTAAAACAGTATTTGCAATTGTATGTGCTATCACCAGCCTAGGAGTAACCACATAACTGACAGTAGAGCGTTTCCCTCTGGTGTGCTGGGATTGCCTTGCTTATTTGCCAGACAGCTTCGTATCTGGAAGACTAAGCTGGGCTCTTCAGAAGCACAGGCAATTGTTAAAGAAACCTGAACACTGCTTTATAGTCAGTCCATATTTAAACATACTTTTATTGTTTCTTTTTCTTGGATGTAAACAAAAAAGCCTCTAATGTGGTGCTACAAGCCATGAAATAATTTGCTTTCGAGAAGACGACTGCACTAACGTGAATTACTGTCTTAAAATATCTTATTTTGCACACTAACACACAAACCTGGAGCTTTACCTACGGCAAAAATTGAGTCTTACTGAATGTAAAATGCACTATAAGAGCAGGGAATTAATTTTATGTCACTGATAAAAACAACACTCATTCCTTACCTCTTCAAGAGATGACTCCAAGTTCATACCAAATGCAACTCCTATGAGTCCAAAGAGTGAAAGAGAGAAAGTCCCCATAGTCAGCTGCAAATTCAGTCTCATCATCACATTACGGTGGCTAAAGAAGGAAGAAATATCTGTAAGGGGAATCCAAAAATTATCTGCTGCATAAATTCTTTAATTCCATACAGCATGTATCAAAAATAAACAACAAAAAGACATGCTGAAATTGGGCTGCACAGCATCAAATCACGAAACGAAAGTATAAGGAGCCTTCCACTTTGAAACTGCTGCATCAGTATACCTCTAACACAGAAGGTTCTGTGTAACCATCAGCATACTTTCTAGCATCACTTGCTTCTTGGAGTGCTGTTGCTTCATGCACAGAATAGCAGTAAAATTCCAAGGAACTCTCTCTCCTCATTACTCTCTCTCTCACTGCTGGTTGGCTGAAATTTATGTGAGTATTCACAGCCAACAAAACGTTTGTTATTTTGCAAATTAATATACTTACAAAGAAGCAGAATAAGGAAATGCTGCAGACTATAACGTTAAGCCTGTTTTGAGGAATTCGGATTCCTCAAAACATTCATTTTCAACTCTTCCCATAAAGAATTTCCATGGCTGCCTTCCTGATGCAGCACCCACCAATTACATCTACAGATAACTCCTCAGTAAAGAGGAGAAAGATATTAAAAACTAACCTCAAATACAATGTGGCATGCACTTCCAAATGCAAGCTACAATTATTTTTCAGTTAAAAACTAATATGTAGTAAACACCGTAACACAGAGAAAGAAATACAATCATTCACTCTTGAATCACTGCTTAGGGTGCTAACGCAACTTGGACTGCATATCCGAGTAGCCCAGACAGACTCTTATTTAAATATGAATTTCAGTTCTGCTTACTGCAAGTCCATTCAAACCCTCATAAAAATGGAATTCTCCACCCTTCAGCAGTGATTTGAGAAAGAACAGGCAGCATTAAGTTCTGTTCAGCTTTTGTCAGTCCAACAGACAGCACAGCTAACCTGTCCAGGTTGATAAATATTATACTTTCTGAATCATCAATCAATACTCTGAGCTCTCGAGCTTCATTCGCAAGATCTTCTGCCTGTCTGTAATAGTTCTCCAGCAGCAACTCCATTTCTTCTGCATGGTCAATCCCAGATGTGCTCTCCTCACTGTGAACAGTAATTTATATTTTTCTGGTCAGGCACGTGTTATATCAGAGCGTATTATCAACGCATTAAGACGAGGCTCATTAAAGAGTTGTGAGCAACAGTCAAGAGAGCTATCTGACACTAGACCTCAAAATCCACATTTTTAAATTGAGAAAGGAGCCTCCACTAATACGTATAGCATGAAATGCTTTCCCCACCTCCCATCAGCTGATCAGTGTTAGCATTTGATGCGCTCAAGGCACCTAGGACAACAGAAATCTCACTTTTTCAGATTCAAAGTTATGAAGTGCTGACATTTTTGAAGGGAGATAATTTCTTGGTGCCCCCAAGTGGTGGAAGTTGATAATGGTGCAGTCAAAAACTCCCAGGATTAAAAAACCAAAGTCAGCACACAATTACATGGTAAAGGATGCGATTTGGGTATACATTCAAACAATTCAGTTGTAAACTGTTTCAGCTATACATAGTAATTACTGCAAAACATTCTTATGAATATGAAGCTGCCTATAAAGGTGAGTGTCAAACAGATGATGCTGCTCTCCTAAGTGAAGTCTGTCTGAGTGACTTTGATGTTTCTGTATGGTCTAGGACATGGGTGTCCAACCTACTGACTTGCCCAGGCCACACTGAGTGAAGAACTGTCTTGGGCCACATACAAAGTATATAATATAGTTAATGTATATAAGTAACAAAATATCATTTTGATTTTCTTTGTTTATTATTATTAAAACATTTAAAAAGAAGGCAACAAAAACGTAAAAGTAACAAGTTGGACACATTCGGTCTAGAATGCCAAGGCAGCAGCCTTCTCTAGAACAGATATGCGAGTTTATGGCAGTGTGCTGGATTCTTTACCATGCAGACAACCTGAGGTACCCAAGATCCAGAAGAGATCAGAAATTAGCAGAAAAGCCAGGAAGGTATTTCACCTTCTTTTTCCTTTCGTGGAATGGCTTCTTTTCTCTAAAGAGACTAAACTTTCTATAGAATCTCTTTCTGGCATTGTTGACACTCTGAAATGGTTTTCCAAGAAAGTTAGCAGTATATCTTAAGAATCAACACACTTAAGCTCCATGGGGACCTTTAACAGGGCCCCTTGTATCTCACTTAAGCAGCAGAAATCTTAAGTTAGCCAGGCTGATTTCAAAGTCCTACAGAACTAGAGGTTTTTCTATCGCATGCAGAGGAGCTAGGCTGGGGATCTGAAAGCCTTAGAGTAGTATCTGCTATTCTATAGATTCATTTTAAGCTCCTATTTGATAACTATCTTTATGTTGGTTCATCTGTGCGTACAAAAAGTAAGACAACAGCCATAAAAACCTGAAAACAAGTGCCACCTGATTTGCTTTCAGAAATTAGGCTCCATCTGTCTCATATATCTTTGACACACTGCTGTTCCTCACAAAAAGATAGGATGTTTGCCTTATCTTTTCCTTCTGGGCTCAGCTCACCATTCCTGTTGCAAATGACCTCTGACAGCATGAACATGCCTACTATATGTGTTCCTTCAGACCTCCTCAGATAAGCTTCTTGATTTCATCACATATCACACAACCTTTGTGTCCTGGGGTCAAAAGAGCTGTCCACACACTGCCAGCCTGTAAGCAAAGACACTGTTCTGGACAGTATTTGCAAGTGTGCCTTATGCATGGACTGCCTCACAACATCCTGCTGCATGGCTCCAGCACTCTTCACAACCTCACGTCACCTCCTGCAGCCTCATTCAGCAGCCATGTCTTGCAGAAATTATTTTTTACACCTTTCTCCTCACATGAGAGTGCAAGGTGACCTTAGTATCTCTTCCTAGTGTTCCCTACACATTTTGACTGTGAGAAGAGATTTGCCAGCAGCTCATATAAAGGCCAAATGGAGGCTGCTAGCAAAAGGCAAGACAAAGACTTAGGAACAGCCTGGAATTCAGAGCCTCCCCAGTACCATTCCAGCAGATGCATCACTGAGTGCAAACTGCATCCCACTTCCAGGATACCAGTTTTCTATCGCATGTTTACACTAAGCTCTGCAGGGCAAGAAACTTATTTCCTGATTTCACACGGCACCGTGTGAACAGTATCAATATATCCATATACCACGTGGTTAGGCACAAGTATTACTCAGCAGCTTCTCCAAGGACCTGAAAGGTATTTTTCATTGTCTACTTAAAAAGATAATGTCTACGTCCAAGATCTAAAAACAGTTCAGCCCCAAACAGCGGAATCTGACATACACTGTCTTCTTCCTTCTTAGTTTTTGTTCAAGTGGCTTGTGCTGCTGCTGCTGTGTGTGATCCTTCATTAGGACCTGACAGGGTGCAGCAGGACTGCTGCTGTGTGTACATTTTTCCTGAAATGCTGCTTTTAGATGCATTTACACAAAAACAGCACCAACAAGATCGCCCCAAGGCTTCCCTCATGCAAGTTGTGCTAACGAGCAATAAGCTGCAAGCAAGGTGTTCAGAACATTCCTAGCAAAAGAGCTGGTGTCTGACCTGCTCAAGGCAAGTTTTAAAAACTCCCTCTTCGTTTTGTTGGTGAAACAGAAGACAACTCTCCCGGAAAACGTTCATTTGTACTGAAAATAAAATCTGCTTTTTCTCCTCCTGCCACCCTGCCCCCATCCCAGTACACACTAGATGGACTGGCCTGCTACGTCACAAGCTATTTGAAACTATGCAATACGACTAGTGCTGCTGGAGCCCTTCTCTGAAACGGTGGATAACCATTTGTGAATCGGCAAGCATTAGGGCTTAAAAAAAATAAATTGAAGTCTTTCTCTTTTTTGGAGGGGAACACCCAGATTAGTATTCAAGTTCTCCTTAAGCAAAGCACACTTTTTCAAAAGTATCTGGTTTCATAATATACATACAATACTTGCGGATCAGTCCATTTAGACAGACAGAGCTCTTCTATTAATTCTTCTTCATCTAAGATCTCCAGAATTGTTTCTTTGAAAACTTTAAGGTCTGTTTCCAGTTCTGATAAGCTGAAGAAAGAACAGGCAGGAGGTCAGTAATCCCACTGGCACCAACGCACAGAGGTCATTTTTAGAAGAGTCTGACAGCACCCTTGCCAGTCTGAATTCTCAGGGAAGAGCTCCTTGGAAGGTTTTGAGAGTTGCTCTAAAAAACATTCTTAGAGACCACAAGTTCAGCAGTGGCAGTGATCACAGAACCAGAGAGCTACAAACACAGCTGAAAGAGATTCAGCTGTTTTTTTCCAGATACATTTAAAAGCCAGAAAAAAAAAAAAAGAAAAAAGAGCACTCTGTGAGCAAGTAGGACCGTTAAGACAGGCTAATACATAAAGATACCAGTAAACTAGCATTAGTAACCATAAAGCACAGAACCAATGGCTAGCCTGGTTTTACACTATGGGGATTACAATGCTGTTTTGTTTGACTAGGTGTTATTTTGTTCTCTCAGGTGTTATTTTGTTGTATTAGGTGTGTTACTTAAGAAGCTCGACTGTATTTCTGACAAATCTGAACAGATTTTCTGTTTTTCCCCATATCGCTAGGTATTTCCTATATTGTTTTTCACATTTACAAGATGCACAACACAGCATTACAGTAATCTATGAAATTCATAACAGATATCATTTTTCTAACATTTCATGGCATATAATTTTCTATGGTCACCTTCTAGTCTCTGCATAGCTTATTTACCTCTTGCCATTTTGCAGGAGAATGTGTAGTTTACTCCTATCCACAGACAAAAGCTTGGGATCCACTAGAGCTTCCAGTGTCTCAAGGATCTGAGGCTGCAAAGTATTAAGTCTCCCTTGCAGTCTGCTGATCTAGATAACAACACGATCCTTCATAAGAATTAAAGCAATCCCTTTAGAGTGGCTTGGGCAACTGGCTCGACCGTCTAAACACAGAATTCACAGTGACTGGCAGTTAATACAATCTACTTTCAAACGCGCAGGCAATGCTTGCTGCATGGATTTCACTTGCAGATAGATAAAACCAGTGCAAAATAGAGCATTTTATAAAAGCGACTTGCACTGGACTGAAACTCAGTGACAAGAGTAAAATACTATTTATCTAGAAATGTTATATTACTATTAGCTAGCATAGATTAGCTAGAACTCATTGCCCAAGAGGCCCTCAGTGCTTCTGCATAACATTCTATTTCAACTACAGCACGCCTTTAGAAAGGTGCTCTAATTAGTTCTTTGTTTTTCCAAGCTATGACGAAGCTACTGCATCCATATGCAAGTTGTTCCCTCAATGAACTTTCCAATTAGCACTTTTTAGGGGAGGAAACGGAAATACACAAAACCTTAAAAAGCACAACACCCCCAATGATCTCCTACAAGAAGCACAGAATACACACACCATTATGTACGCATAAATATTAACATAAGACAATTGTCATCTTTCCTATGAAGCAAAAGCTTCAACACAGCTTAAATTGCAGACAGCTCACCCGGTACTGCAGTATTGCTTCTATGGCTCGGAATTCAAAGGGCAGGGAATATGTAACCAGTTGACCTTCCCCAGCCAGCTGAGATGTTAATTCAGTGAAGAGCCAATGTTCCAGATTTAAGTTACGATAATCTAGTATCAGAAGAAACTCCGGTGTTATGACAGCCTTCAAGAACTGAAAAAGACAGTACACATGTAGAAGTATGAAAAAAACCCAACCTCTGAAGATTTCAAACCTCATTATTATGTAATGTAGACTTTGATAAAGCCACTCTTCAAACGCCTTTTCAGGCAGGAAAATAACAGAATCTCACTAGCTGTGAGCTCCTAGTGCACTCCGGATTGTTCAAATCCAACCCTGCACGAATGGGAAATAGTCAAGGAGGCAGAGCTCCAAGGACACATTTGCTGTTGGATCACACATCACAGAAAGCTGCTAGTAAAAAGGATTGCATACGGACACACGAGGCAAAGCTAAGATGGTTCAAGTTTATGCTGGGTTCCAGGGAAGTCATTACCTCCATTCTCATGATGATCCTGTTGTTCCTAGTTGCAATGCTCATAAGGTGCTGAAATCTTAGATCTCGAGCTTGAAGACCCAGTTCCTGGTACAATTCTGTCTTCTTTTTCTCTATCATAAAAATATTTTTATATGAAGATTTTTAGGGGGCAAGCATGCATGCCCTGAAATCACATTTTAGTCTGTTTCTCAGTCCCACAAAACAAAACAAAAAAAAGCTGTGCAATCTTTAAAACCGTTTTCATCCCACTGATTCCTCAATGAAATTTATTTTTTACGAAGTTCAGAAGATTGTATCTTGAGTGGAAAGAGAAAAGTTATAGATGTAAGTAAGAAGAATGCCACAATAATTAATAGAAGCAAAGTGGTTGGTTTGTGAAAGCACAAGTAACTCCAAAGGAGGGGAAATACCAGAACAGGAAAGTAGCATGCTGGTTAAAAAGCGGGAAGACAAAGAATGGCCCTCCTAGGATGGATCATATGCATTCCTTTCAATATGTTAACTAAAAATATACAATATTGTAATGATGAAGATGCTATGAAAATCTACAGAAGGCAGCAAAACAGAGGAAGCACTGAAACACGTCAAATTAATAAAATAAACAGAGTGATGTAGCTTGAATGTAATTTTCTACCCAATGCAGACACTTAACTGAGTTTTAAACAAGAAAAAAGAAGAAGAAAAGAAAACACAATGAAAACTCACCAAAAAAGGTAGCATTTCCCTCTTTGTCAAGCTTCATCTAGAGGAGTGGAAAAAAGGGAAAAATACGCTATGAAGAATAACTTAACTTTTTATACCTTCTACCCTGCTCATCTCAACTAAGATTTTGCAGCCACACATTGCACTGTGTTTGTGCGCACAACAACTGAAACAAGTGTATCAGGACATTTACATGCAAACCTTGGGAAGGTGGCAATTTACATAGGATCAGACATGCTTCAGCATAAAAGGGTACCTTACATTTTGGATTATTATACTCATGGAAATAGCAAAATGTGTTAAAAAAAAACCCTAACATTTAAAAAAATAAAGAATAAGATAAATGTGGTAGCAAGGCCCTATGTCTATGCCAAGTATTGCATTCAGCTAGCATCCATCTTAGCATTTGTCATTTAGGTTATTCATTTCAGACTTTTATCTCCTGGCAAAATTACTTGAATGAAAAAACTACAGCCTGGCTTAATTATAGTTTGCTCTCTTACTTATAAGCCACACAGCTTAATTCCTTATTATTGGCTTTAGCAATAAAACTTCCATGAACAAAACACACCTAAGCACACACTCCAAGCTGCATGGATCCATATGCATGGATCTCACTGAATGACTGCTTGCCTCTCTCAGCAAGGAGACCTTGCCTATGCCAATTGAAAATAGTTGTCTCATTTTGAGAAGCTTGTTTGTCCCCAGACCCTACCTTTGTTTAGGCTTACAGTTAATATGACACAGGAACAATATTTGTGAAAGCCACGAGTAAGCCTGAACAGACTTGACTTCTAATGGCTGTGCTTTTTAAGGGCTTATCTGACTTCACAAATAAGGCAAGAGAACTTCCAGCAAATGCTTTATCTCGGAAATTCATCCTGATGAAACCTGAGGACCTGCCACAGCTGGTCCTCAAATCAGAACAGCCCAAAGCAACCAGAACATCACAGAACCACAGAATACAACGAGTTGGAAGGGACTCAGGGATCATCGCATCCAACCCCTAAGTTGGAAGGGACACACAGGCCATCGCACCCAACCCCTGGCTCCACAAAGACCACCCAAACTCAAATCCTATGTTTAAGTGTGTTGTCCAAACGCTTCTGGAACTCCGGCAGCCTGGGGCCGTGAGCACTGCGCTGGGGGGCCCGTCCCACACCCGCTGCCCTCCCGGAGAGGGACCCTTCCCCAACACCCAGGCCGAACCGCCCCTGCCGGGCGACAGACGACTCAGCCCAGCCTCGCGATACCTTCAGAAAAACAGTAATGGTGAAAGAGCCCTGCCGTCTCACAAGACGTTTGCTAACCACCTGTACTTACCACTGCAAACACAGGAGATACGCTGGCTAAGGTGGCTTGAGAGGCCTCTGTTGTGAAATGCCGATAAAATTTACCTGAAGAAAGATAAGACGTTCCGCTGCCAGCACTGCCGGAGCCCGGCAGGACCCGCCTCACCTGCAGACTCCCGCCGCGGTATGATCCTCCCCTCCCCGCCCGCTTCCCTGAGCGACCGCCCGGCCTGCGACGAGCCCTCCCCGCCCGAGCGCCGCCGCTCACCGGCCCAGCACAGCCCCCGAGCGCCCGGCGGCACAGCCGCCCGCAGGGGCCGACCCTGGCCCAGCAGCAGCCCCGGGGCGGCCCGCAGGCGGGGCCCGCCGCCCGGCCAGCCATGGAGGCGGCGCAGGGCGCGGGGCAACAGGACGGCGCGCAGCATAGGCGCACTGCGCCCGCCACAACACGACACCGCTCGGCTCGGCTCGGCTGCCTGTGCGCAGCCGCAGCGGGGCTGTCTCTGGGCGGAGCGAGGTCTACGGCGGCCCAGCGGTGCGATGAGCGCCACTGCTGTGTTTGCCGGATGGAGGTGGCTGCACGGCAGGAAATCCTCTTTCTGGAAGACTTTTTAAAAGAGTGACTGGTAGCCGGTCGTCCGAGATTCACTTTACTGATACCTTAAAAAAATTCTTTGCCCGGCTTGGACCAGGATATCTTGGTGATGAGAGATGGACAGTCAGCGCTCAATGCGAAACAACTCTGCCCCAGAGGAGGCCTTACAATTCCATCCTTCGCCCGCTTGTGTATCTGAGATACAGAGGCAGCCTCGTTGGGTGAGGCTTACAGCTTCGTCAGTAGCACAGCAGCTTCTCTCAGAAACGTGGTACATTAGGGGAGTTGGATGGAAGTGACCTGAGGGCAGGCACCGGGCCCTCTTTTTCTTCTTCAGGCCCTGATTCCAGCACAGTGTGTGTGTGTGTGTCCATAAACATGGTTACACGAGCATGTGTTTGATGTTCAGTAACATGTATGGAATTAAAAGGATGGTTTACACATGCTTTGCATGAAGATAAATGCCTGAACAAGGAAGTAATTAAATAAAAACTTTTTTTAGTTGTTACATACAGTGCATATGTGTAGACTGAGGCTAATATAATCTTTCAGTTTTAGGGCGAGGATACCTGAGTGCAAATGCTGGCACCTGTATGCTGCATAAAAACACTGAAATCCACCACAAGGAATACTGGTATTTCAGCTTTAGTTTTGGTTAACCACAGCAGGTGGCAGTGTGCACAAAGCTAATTTAATGCTCTTAGATATGAGAGATGCTCAAACTAAACAAAACTTGGAAGTACCAGACAGCACAGAAAATACTGCAGGAGAGCAGGGAACTAACATGTACCTTTGCTGGCAACTACTTGCAGCTTCTATAGACTTGGTATGTTTAGAATGCAAAAGATAGGGAAAAATCTGAAGAACATCTATCAGACATTTACGTTTAATGAATTTGCAACAAGTCCTACCCAGCTGATGCTTCACAGTACTCAGTAAAAAGTGGAAAATATATTATCTGCTTGTTTTCCTTCGTTCATCTGGTATCCTGTCTGCTTGCACAACAGAATTGTTGAAAATAAGATGACATAACTTCACAGCAAATGCATATTGATGTGAATTCTGACTTGTATGATGAAATAGGCAAAAGTACCATTATGTATTGGTATTGAATCGCACTATATCTGTGTTAGGTAGTCATCATCATGCTTGTCCAGAAGAGCAAACAACAGCTAAATATCATCCCTTATTTTTAGAGATGAAGGCACTGTGTTGGCGTGAACTGGCAGCCAGGGATACATTCTGAAGCACAGAGACAGTGTCTAATCATGCATCCCTCCTGGAGATTTAGAACTGCCTTCTTTTTACTGCAGGCCTAAATACCCATGAGCCGCTTGTTGCTTCTGTGGTATGTGCATGTCAGTTATCTGGTGTCTCCTGTGGTGCTAAACTCTGGGAGGAATATTCTATTTCATCATCATTAAAAAAATGAATAGAACAAGTCATCTGCTGTTTGTGGGACAAATGAGCACGACAGCTATCGTCTATTTATTCCAGAATGAGGGGATAGCTCTTGCACATGTTTCTTCAGCCATGAAATTGCCATCCAAAACAGAAGTCATTTGTAAGATTGAATCATTTGAGCAACTAGTTCCACTGCCAGGTGAATATCACTGCAGAAGTGAGGGACTGATCTGACAGAAGCTGCGGTACGTGGAAGAGAAAATACAGAAATACCAAAGGAACAGAGACACCAATGAAAAATACGCAGAGAAGGAAATCATAGGTATCATGAGAATAGTTTCTAATTGAGAACTTTTTGGTAAAATTATGGCAGAAAGAGATACAGACTGCCTCTTTTTTTTCCTTTTTTTTTTTCTTTTTAATTGGTTCTGTGTTCAAGGAAGACAAAATTTATACATTTAATTAATCTTGTTTATTTGCAAAGATATGCCAGAACCTGTTATCTGTTTCTTCACCTGACTTGATGATCTTTGAGGTCCTTTTCGACCCAGGCCATTCTATGATTCTGTGATTCTAAGAAGTACTCACAGGAGACTATTTTGTTCATGTTAAAAAAAAATTAACAGGTTAATCAGAACTCATGCGTTTGCTTCCAGACTGTAGATTTGTGTCCAGTGGATGTTTTGCGTAGCTACATCAGAATGTGATTACAGAGAGAGAAAAGGAAACACCTCGTGGGAAAATTAAATAAATACATAACAATCATACTTAGAGTAATTTTAGGTGAAAGACTCTGGAGTACCCAGCTGATAATCTCAGGTGCCTGGATCAGGGTTAACTGTTGTAACACCCTGAAGAATCTTTGCCTGGAAAGCTGCTTGACTTTGCTTTCTTTTCTGTAAAAAAAAAAAAGACTAGATGAAGGGTGTTTTTTATGTTTCTCCCAGTTCATGCTATCCATCTGGAACTTGATTCTCCATAGAGAAACCATTTCCTCGTGTACTCTAAGGGCTTCCAAATCCTTTTCACTGTGTAACCCCTCTCCACCTCCGCTGTCTCAAGAACACTCTTAGATAAGACTCATGTCATCAAAAGAAGCAGCTTAAATTGTAATCTTCTAATTCCTTCTTTTAGCAAAAATAGTTGATACTGGTATTCTAAGTAATTTTTGTTCTGGCAGTTGTATAATAAACGCAGGTAGAATTGCTCTGACGTGGGTTTTAAAATTTACAACTGCATCAGATTTGTATTTCTTCCATGTAGTGTGTGTGTGAGAGTTGAACCACCTGGTGTTTATGTGTTTTAAGCTGTCAGTGCAGACAACCCAGTTACTCTTGAATTACAAACAGCAGCTGCTGTTGGTTAGTCTGATTTTTAGATAAGCTGCACAAAGTTGTAGTTACTGTATGTAATTCTTAGCATGCTGTACAACAGAACAAGCTGACATTCGTTCCCTGTGTTTAGAAACGTAATCTGTACTCTTACTGTACACTGTCAACCTTTTCTTTGGGATTAGGACACATTTGTGCTTCCAGCACCTCATGTTTTGCAGTCATGGAACCTTTCCGTCAGGATCATGCAACAAGTTACAAATCTCCTGGTCCAGGCACAGCAGAGATCTCAAGGTGTTTTGCTGCAGGAAAAGCGACCTTGCTTGATGCTACGTCCCTGTGCCATAGCTCTATCTTCATCACATAGGGATGCTTAATTGCCGTCCACAAAAGTGATTGTAGCTTGCCTGGCCATGTGTAAAGAGCAATAGTATTTTGAAGTAACAGAGCTGTCCCAATGACTGTAAGAGTAAATTACTCTGTCACAAAATAGCAGGCAGTTGGCATATCACTACTTGACTGCAGAACAGTGTGAAGATAATCAGCTCTTCTGGTTTTTTTACACAGAAGTAAGGCATGTTTTTAATACAAATTTTAATTTCAGAGAGCAACAGATGAATGTTAAATGGTACCAAAACAAGGATTCTATATGCCTGGTTCTCCCCTTTATTAACTAGAAGAAAGCCAGCAGGGACTGGAGAAATTTAACTGTTAACCAATAACATTAGTAGCATATTTGACTTCACTCACCCTGAAATTGCTCTTTTTGTAATGGTTAACTGCCCTGTCGTAACTTCACAGCAGGAGGGTAATTTCCCCATCATAGAAGGCAAGATAAAAAGAATGAAAAATTCCTGCCAGCGCCTGTGTTGAAATCTACTTGAAAAAATGATCATCCCTGTACACTGAGCTGTTCTGGGCAGGAAGTCTAAAGCAGTTTTGGTCTTGCAGAAATTAGTGGGGAAAAGGAGATGATGTTATAGGAATTCAGATTGAATTCAAGGCATTTTCTGTTTATCTTCTGCCAAGTTTTACAGTTCCTTGTATCTAAGATGTGGCAAAGGTCTGGGGGAGCTGAACTCTTTGCATTTCATTATGCAGTTTCCTGGAGAAAGCAGAGCAGACAGCGTTAGAAAGTACAGCGGAAAGTCACGCATGCCTGAGGTGTTTTCAAGAAAAGAAAGATAATCTGTAGTCAAAAATAGTTTGATCAACTGAAAGACTCATCTGTTCATTAAATAAGCCTGTGAGATTTTACTTTTTGTCTATTGTTTCTCTGTTTTATTCTATTGATTTACTTGGGTAAAAATAAATAAATAAGTTTGTGCCCGGGGATATCTTCATGATTTTCAGGCTACTACTTCACAATCTTTTGAATTTGAGCTTGCTTTAGTGGGGCAAGCCAGCTCTGAATCTCATTAACCAAAGCTATCCAGAGAGAACTGCAGGTTTGGACCAGCTCAGTGACATTAGCTCTTGCAATAGAGCTTTTATTCTTAAGAGAACAAATTACATCTGAATTGTTCAGCTGAAGAATGATCAGAGTATTGAAAAGCTTTTAAATATTTCCAGAATGCAAATAGCTAAATTAATTTGCTCGATTACTAAATGAGTGCAATACAATTTTGTGCTACTTTCCTATTTTGACCATTCAGAATGGTAGGATGGGAGAAAAGCGCCCAGACAGTAAAAGTAACATTCACATATCATCTCATAAAGACATTCAGAGGGCATCATGTGAGTAGGTACATAAAAATAAACAAAGAAACAAATAAGCTGACTGTGTATATATACAAAAAGCTTGGGTAGTCCAAAAGCTTGATTTTTGATATCAATAATCTTAATCATTTTCTTTCTTTCTTTCTTTCTTTCTTTCTTTCTTTCTTTCTTTCTTTCTTTCTTTCTTTCTTTCTTTCTTTCTTTCTTTCTTTCTTTCTTTCTCTCTCTCTCTCTCTCTCTTTCATTCTTTCTTTTTCTTCCTTCCTTCCTTCCTTCCTTCCTTCCTTCCTTCCTTCCTTCCTTCCTTCCTTCCTTCCTTCCTTCCTTCCTTCCTTCCTTCCTTCCTTCCTTCCTTCCTTCCTTCCTTCCTTCCTTCTCTCTTTCAAAATCATGACCAAGCTTCATTTCTGAATTGCAGCCAATTTAAGCAGCATAGTGAGACAAGGATTCTCTTTTCAGGTGGGACTTTATAGTAAGAAGGGAAGTAAGAATGGAATAAAAGGTGGCAGATACGAGTTTTCAGTGTTTTGCTTGCTTTGTACACGGACCATCCAAGGCTGACAAGTGGTAATCATTAGGTACCAATCATGAACAAAAGAAGAAGTCAGGCATCAAATAAATCTAACCAAAAAAGTGTATAGCATGGTCAGCAATGAAATACCATAAAGAAGCCATCGCATTGCCTTTTTTTGCTGTATTGTTGGGGTCTGTCTGTGTTTTCATACTGACAAACTAAGTGATATTTTTGTGACTTGATCTTGAAGGTCTAGTAAAGTTCTCTTCTATATTTGAGAGGGAAAGAAAGACTCCTTTAACAAGAAATCCCAAGATAAGTTGATGAGATGCGATTGAAGTGTATTTTTCACTCAACCTACTCCCTGGGCAAACTGATCTAGCTGTGGATGCCCCTGTTCACTGCAGGGGAGTTGGACTAGATGACCTTTAAAGGTCCCTCCCAGCTCTGAGGATTCTACATTTTCATTATTCTAATGTCAAGGTTACTTCTTTTTTTGTAACATAGCAATATCTTTCTCGAAAAGAAGTTGAACATGTCAACATGTAGCTGAGCATGCTTGGCTATCACAAGGCCCCTTGCGTTACGGAGCTACCACGGCAGGTTTGAAGCCCGACCTGTGCTGCTCGCTGCTGCGGAGGCGATGAGGAGGCTCAGCGCTTACCCCGTCGCTGCCCCTGCAGGCAGCCGGCGGTACCCGGCCGTCCGGGCCGCCGGGAGGAGGAGGAACGGGACTGCCCTCTTCGGCTTCAGATGCGATCGCCTCGGGCCGGTTGCCTCTGCCCCCGCTGCCCTGTGTCCTCGCGTCCCTCTCCCCGCCTCTGGGCACGACTTCTCCGCTTTCTCCTTCGCCCAGCCACCGCCTGATGAATAATTCAGAAGGATTTGTGGTCGCTGCACGCCTGTCCTGATCATGGTGGTGCTGGCTCTGGGCTCAGTCTTCTCTCCCCGAAGGGGCTATCGTCTGGCCGAGCGGGGAGGAGAATGGCAGACGCAGGATGAAGTTTCCAGAGGGAGACGGCGTGACAGAGGCAAGCCGCGTTCCGTGATGGCAAAGCCAGAGGACAAAAATACCAGGGGGGCCATGGGGATGTTCCCAGCCGGTCACTTTCCTGCCGTTTGGGATATACCTCTGTGCAGTGTGAGTGCCACCTGCACGAACCTCTCTGTGCACCAGTGCTGCAAGATCTGGTTGCCTAGGAGAAGGCGCTCCTGGGGAGGCTGAGCAGAGCCTTGCTGTGAGGCCAGAGGAGGCTGTGGTCCCTCCCTGCCGCTGCCGGCTGTCGCCTTTGCCTCTGGGAGGTGGGCCCTGGTGCCGGGCCCTGCTGTGGGCTCCCCCCCAGCAGGCAGTTCTCAGAGCGGAGCTGAGCGGTGCTCAGGCAGCGACCTTCTCCCGGACAGACAGGTGCAGGCAGGAGAACACCGGGCATGACTAACCCCGGCACGAAGGGGTCGTTCCTCTCACAGCCGATGGTGAAGAGCGTGCTGGTGTATCGCAACGGGGATCCTTTCTTCCCGGGGCGCCGCATTGTCATCAACGAGAAGAAAGTGTCCAACTTTGAGGTCTTCCTGAAAGAGGTGACCGGCGGGGTGAAGGCACCCTTTGGAGCTGTGCGTAACATCTATACTCCCCGGGCTGGGCACCGTGTCCGGCAGCTGGAGGAGCTGCAGAGTGGAGAGCAGTATGTGGCTGGTGGCAGGGAAGCCTTCAAGAAACTGAAGTGAGTGGCTGAAAAGTAACTTAACATTTATACTGAACCTGAATATCAGCATTTCAGACCCCTCTTCCCTTCTCCTGCCACCCCTTATTAGGCATTGTACAAAAACAGAAGGTCAGGTATTTGTGACAGAAAATACTGCTTCAGAGGTGAGCCATAGAACAGCTGCAGTTTTCATCAGTCACACAGTGGCATCTCCCTGACACAGCAATAGAAACAGAGAAGCAGTCCTTTAACCCTAAGGACGTACTGCATCAGCACGGTGTGATGGATGTGGTTTGCTGAGGGGCAAGTGTCTGTGTTTGTGCTCGGTGGTACTAGGAAGGAAGCTCCAGAAAGGAGGAGTGTTGACAGTACTGTGGCGACAGCCTTGTTGGGAATTTAATTACCAACATTTCCTTTCTTGCTTATTTTTAAAAGGTCTCATTCTATCCACATCTCCATCCATTCTGTTCATATGGAGTAAGCATATAACATTTTTCTGGCCAGAATAGCTGAGTCTCTGCTGCCATTTAAAATATGACTGCTTTTTTTTCCGCTACTGGGACACCAAGAATTAAGCTAACATTTTATCTGTTTTTGACTGGAAAAATATCAGGGGGCAGACCTGAGCTTTTATGTGCACTTTCTGAGTGGAACCACCAGTAGAGGTTCTTAATTCTGGCAATGAATTTCACTGTCTCATCTGCCTAATTATACGCTTTGTTCAGTCTCTGTGGGCATTAATCCTGCAGCTGACTTGAAAAATATCTCAAAATTAACAGTCCCTTTCTGTGAGTGGTTGGGAATTCCTATGATAAACTACCTGTCTCATGGACCCTTGCTTGTCTTAATCAGGTACCGTTGAGGAATGTGCATTTTTCAGGAGAGCTCAGTATGTTTCAAAATGAAGCTCTGTGTTTAATGAACAGGGTTTCTATCAGCACACTTACCGTTTTTGTCACCGTCTGCTTCAAGAGATTTAATGATGTTTCTTGTGCTTCAATGGCAAAGCAAGAGAGGAAGATGTATGACAGGCCAAATAGGAGTCCCTTTTGCATGTCAAATGTATTGCTGCACGCTCAAGAAAGAGCTACCATGTCTTTTGGTATTAAATTCTGTTGTCCCATGAGTGGCTTAACATTGTTAATTGTCAGCACATCTTGTTTCACCTTCCCGTATGTGTTGTGTTTTCCACAGGCTAAAAGTAAGTAACTGTTTTCTTTAGTATGTGCTGTGTAGAGAATCGAGTGCCTCAGATTGATTTTTGGTGGAAATAGGCATTTATTTTTGTTACTTCATTTTTCATGATTAGAGTTTTGTGGTGAGAGTTTTCAGACTTTTGTAGTTGCAACATACAACAGGATACCTAAATATTTGAGGTCAACAAAGAGAATACTTCCAGAAGAGGTGACCCTCAGTAAAAGCAGGCTGTGCTATGTATATCCCTTGAGATATGCTGTGCTTGCTTTGGGAAGGATGGTCTGGATGACTTTGAGATCTTTTCCATTTCCTTGTTCACTACTGTTACGCGTTTATATAGTGCTGTAAAAGTAGGCAATGGTTTTACAAGCATTATTTAAGGCAGGCTGGAGGGGTCTGGTTCTCAACTAGGTTGTAGACAGAAGGGTAATTACGGGGACTTCTTAGCCAGGCAGGTCAGAGGAGAGGGGAGACAATTGGAAGGGATGATGTTCTGGAAGAAACTGAGAGAATTAGAGAACAGAGTATACTTGTGTTTGTCTCATGGGCAAAGATAAAGCAGTTGCAGCTGTGAGAGACCAAAACTTCTGTCATAAGGGATCTGACTCTGGTATTACAGCAGCAGGAACTATGTAAATTTTTAACTGTTTATTTTTTCCTTTGCAATGATGCTTGTTGGCTTAATTTATTGTTACGATAGACTACAGGGCTGAACTTTGAAATAAAGACTTGTGGGGCACCCGTGTGCGGGAGCATAATGGAAGAGGAAAGTATCCAAGGAAAGCAGGAGCTGGAAGTGTCAGTGTTCAGCTTCGGGTGGCACATTTGTTACTCCACAGATGTCTAATAATGAGATCCAAATCTTTCTTCCCTATCTTCAGTGATTAGCTTAACTGCTTTCACCTTTAGCACATGAGCTTCTGCCATTCCAAGCCTGGAATTGTAACATCTTGAGATATATTATTCTGGAGTGTCTCATTCTACAGCAGTGACAACACTGAGAGCTAGAAACAACCCAAAGTCCAGCAGCTACTGTGAACTGCATTCATGAGAAGGCCAGCTCATGAGGTTTTTGCAGTGCTGGCAATGGACTGGAGCTGGTGCAATCTGGATACCAGGATAGCTGCCTGTTCATCCAGTTTAAGGGTTAATTATGCTTGGAGACCTATTCCTTTTCTTTGGAAAGGCAACATACAACTTGTCTACCACTGTGTGTTTTAGTTGATGTTTTTGTGCTAATGCAGCAGGGGAATACTCTAGTGGAGTGCAGTGATGTTCGAATGTTTGTGAGTTTGGGGTTTTTTTTGTTCTTGGATTTTGTTTATTCATAAAATAATTTTGAAGATGCTCTTATTGCATCATGATAAACCGGGATAAAATGTTTTCAGATATGTCTGAGACCAGTTGAAACTCAAGTTGTGTAGATCCTTTTAAATTAGCCAACTTACTGGTTAAACTTGAGCATGGAGAGAAGCTTAAAATGTATCAGAAACTTACTGCGAGAAATTAGGAGGCAAGATGGTAACCTAGAAAACTCTGCTAAACCAATATTGTGCTGATATTTATTGATCCATCTTTCCAACAAGTAGGTTACTGGCGGTATGTACCAAGCACCAGTGATTGACTTGAAGTTAGATGGATAGTTCTCCCTTACATTTTGTATTCACCCAGAGGGCTAGCTTGTAGATTTATATTAACACTCCTTCATTAAAATCTTGAATTAGTTACTATTTATATTACTTTGAGGCATAGTAAATTTTAAGAGCTTCAGTGTTAAAAAGTATAAAATATCTGTATTATCTAAGTTAGATGCTTCTGTAAATAGTCAATACTGATTTTCTTCCACAGCTATTTGGACATAGGAGAAACAAAGAAAAAGCCTGCTGAAGTCAATAACGAGGTAGGTTGTCTGAAATATTTCAGAAGTAAACCTGCAGTTAGTATTAGTGACATGTCTGAGTTTTTAATACATATTTATTATATTCAGAAATAATCCAGCATTCTGAACATAATATTTCAATGATAATTCACTCTGATTGCTCTGAACACGATGAACTGAACTGACGGTCTTCCATTCAGCTTTCTGAATTGCCAAATCCACTCCTAAACTATCAAGAAAGAAAATTGCATGGTGTCATTACTGGTCTTCAATCTTTTTTTCATTCAGAAAAAGATGATGGTACTGTGAACTTCAGGAATTTTGAACAAGGAAATTTTCTTCCAAACATTGTATTTTCTCTGGAAAAGAGACTTTTTGGATTGAAAAATCACATTTAGTTGAAATGTTTTTTTCCGGTCACTGCCGGTGACAATTGCAAACTTCTAATGAGTTCTAGCCCAGTATCTTCCGAATTCACCTTTTTCTTTCGATCAGTTACACTATTAACTAAGAACACAACTGCAGGCTTCCAAAAACTTAACATGTGGGTTTTTGAGACATGGGGCTCTGTATTTCATATTTTACTTTTTAATTCCGTACATGGCTAGCAGTGATTCACAGCATTTCAATTTCAGCTTTTGCCTGACAAGAAGCATCAGCTCACAAATATTTCCGTTTCTTCTGTCTTGCCAAATTTCTAGCAATTTAATGATTTGTGTAGCAGATGTCTTGAGACACCTTGTGCTAGAAGACCTTCAGAAGAGAAGGTGTATTGCCACAATGCTATTTGCTGTGATATTTTGACACATCTTATTCAGAGGCAGTGAAATACAACACACGCATTTTATAAATTATCGTATCTTTGTAAGCCAACTTTGCTTGCCATTTTCCTTTTTTTTTTTTCCAAATGGGCACAGTCAACAGGAAGATCAAATTCAACAGGGGGTCAGAGGTTTGATTTACAAGAACCATATAAATTTGCTCTTAGCTGAATTTTTTTGTTCCTCAGTTTGTTCATGTATGCAATTAACCAGAACATTGTTGAGAGAGCCCTGTTGCTTTTGTGTCATTATTTGTGTTTCCCTGTTGTTAAGGTATTTAACAAAGAAAATAGATCAATTAAAAAGAATAAGGAAAAAATAATTAAACATTGATGAGTCAGCAAGGTATATATATACACCTCAGTTGCTGAGCTATATATAAAAATAAGTAACATATCTACACATCTGCACTGTCTAAGCTTTCTGGTATCTTTTGTTCATAAACTCCATTTTTCACCAACAGCACTTTCTTATTTCAGTCCTGAGCCTCTTTTGATCAACCTCTGTGAATCTTGCTGAAGCTATTTACTTGTTGCAAGGCAGACAGAATCAAATAACTAATCTCAACTTTAGTTGTGACCTTTGTAACAGATCATATTTTGTTTTTTCCAGAGAGAAAAGTCTTTACAGCAACAGTATTGAACTCATCTGAACCTTTAACACAAAAATATTTCTGGACATAAAAACAAAAATAAAAAAACCAAACCAACCAACCATTGGATTTATGACCAGTCCTTGCTAATTTTCTTCTGAAAACCTGAATGTGTGGACAGTACCATATTTTGTGTAAAACAGTGTCTAGCTGAAAATGATTCTTACGTGTCCAGGATGAAAAGAAGATAACTTGAGAAAATTGCTTCTGATTGTCTCTGAGAATGTGGTGGATTACATGCACTATTTTGTGCAAGTTTCTTTAATAGTGTGCATTGTGACAGACTCCAAATGTCCCTTGGTGAGAAAGCAGGTGTCTCCACGGAAGCCTCTTAACCAAGTTCTGATACTAGCAGTTATCAGGACAACCACAAGACTGCTATTTTAAGGCTTGTTTTAAAGCTGATGAATTTGCTGCAAATCCTTAAAAGATTCAGAATATAACAGAAATTCTAAAACACTTGGAGCAATAATTGCAGAAGTTATTCCTTTTATTTACAGTTGCACATTTGATAAGAGAGGCTTTTTTTACTTCTGTATTCCGTGCTCACTGTATATTATCTGAGCACTTCCAGCCATCTCAGGGCTTTGAAGAAAACCAGTATAAACCTCCATTATGTCAACTCTCTTTCCTCCTGCTTGGCTCAGTTTGCAGTCTCCATGGTCTCTGTGGAGAGTTTAACTCTCCATGTTAAGTTTAACTTTATGTTATTGATTTATTTGAGGAGTCCTAAAAATGAAATGAAACCTGATAATGTTTTACAGATTTTTATCTGGGCTTATGAATAACACCATTACTTTTGGGCCCTAATCATTTAATTCTAGAAATGAACTTTCGGAGGCTAGTAACTGAAGTTTTAATGCCTAAATAGATCTATGCTAAAATGATTTGAGGAAGCAAGCTCTGTTTGCACATTTTTTTCAAACATTTATTTTGAAATCAAAAAGCTATCTGTGTTTTAGCACCAAGAATAGCAGAAGTATTGCTACGTTTTCCTTCTCTTTGATTCTGCTGGATTTGCATCAGCAAACAAATAAATCATGTTTTTCCATGAAGCTTTGTAGGAACCTTTGATACAAGCCCACAGAAATGTTTTGCTTTCAAAAGGCATTATTTTAGATCGAATTTCAAAAATAAAATCCTCTCAGTTTGTTTTGTTAGAAAAAAAAATTCAACATATATGTAAATTATAAGAAAAATGCGTGGTTCCGGCCTGCAAGAACAGTAAGGTGAAACTTTCAAAATGTGAATTGTTTCAATGACTTCAGTAGGAAGGACTGCTTTGAAAGTATGCATGCACAGAGAAATTTGTGGTCAGGTCTGAGTTGTATGGTTCTGGTGGGCTAAGACGATGGGGCAGCAGGAAGGTTTGCTGATAGCCTCACACATAACTCAAGGCTAAAATCAGGGTGTGTTTTTAGGCTGATCTTTGTCAGGACAATTCCTGTTCTCTTTGTCCTAGCGCTGAAATATTAAATGATTCTCCTTCATTATTTCCACTTCTTATTCTCTCTTTTTTTTCTTTTGTTTATTGTTTTTTTCCCTAAAAAAAAAAACGTTTTTAGAACACGGGATTTGTCAGGCCTCTTGCATTAGTGCTCTGGAACATGATCTCAGTAATAATGCTTTTACTGTGAGATTTGAGACTGCAATGACTATTCATAAAGCCTGCTCTTGGGGATCGCCTCCCACCCTTCTCACCTGGCACCTGTTCATGTCCCACATGAGGCTGGTCTTCCTCTGAACATGACCTCAAGGGTGAGCAATCACAGAAATAAATGCCTTTGTTCTGTGTTATTCCTGAGTGCTGATGGTGCATCCAGAATTGAGGGAGTAGCTTTGCTGGTGTTGTTGCCCCCAGGAGGAGATGGTCTTGAAGCTATTAGCACTGGATTTGTTATACGACCTAAACTTGTAAAAGACAGATGTCAAGATGATGGGGCCAGACTTTTTTCAGTAGCACTCAGAGATAGGACAAGGGGCAATGGGAACAAACTGGAACACAAGAAGTTCCATCTGAATATGGGAAACAACTTATTTAATTTGAGAGTGACAGAACACTGGAACAAGCTGCCCAGAGAGATTGTTGAATCTCCTCTGGAGATATTCAGAACCTGCCTGAACAATTTTCTGTGCAGGCTACTCTAGAGAATCTGCTTTAGCAGCGAGGTTGGACTAGGTAATCTCCAGAGGTCCCTTCTGACTTCTACAATTCTGTGATTCTGTGGCTTTCTCTATACCAGATTTTAGAATGACATCAACCTTGGCCTTGTGTTGATGACAGTCAGATTTCTGTACCTACATAGTGCTGTTTATCAAGGATTTGGAAGATGAAAAAAGATGGCGGAGAGACATTGTTTGGGAAATTCATGGTCAATGGTTAAGGATGGTATCACTATGCTTATGTGCAAGGGGATGAATTCTGGTTGTATGCAGAACACTTTGACATTTTCTACCTGATAAGTAGGATTTTGTGGGTTTTCCTTCAGTAAACAATTACAAATATTTATTTGCAATTCTGGTTAGCGAAGAGGAAGGCAAAAGGAATAAAAGCATACTGTATGTTGTGTATTTGTAGGCAGCTGTAAGTCTTTATTTGTATTATTTAAGCTGCCAAATGTTTGACATCTGTTCTTGCAAATATTTTAATGTTGTTCTTTGAAGGCAGCATTCTTTAAATTTGTATATAAGTAGAAAATGTGTCAAAATGGAATTAAGAAAGAATTCTTGTTCAAGATACAATATATATACTGTGACCTACATTCATGAAGAAAAATAGATGGAAAATACAAAGCATTAATTTCTTACTAAACTGTCTTCTCACTTCTCTCAGGGAGTGACAGAATATAGTAAGTACTCTATCAGGAATAGGTTCCTCTACAAAAATCTGTAACTGTGAGTCTGAGCTTCCAAGGAAGGTGTTCCTCAGGAAAAAAATAAATAAAAATAAAAAAAACAACCACAGCAACAATAAATTAAGTAATCTTCTTTACGTTAAGTATTCCAATATCTTATTTAAAGAAATTCCTTAGTGTCCTTTCTTATACGATGGTGAGCTTTAACATCTGGGAATGGATTTCCAGAGGTCCCTTCCAACCCCTAGGATTCTGATGAGAGCGGTACTAGTTCTGCCTAGTATGACTTATTTCATTTTTAGCCGAAGCTTCTCAAATACCATGGTTCTGTTTGCCTGTAAGTTGCACCTCACCTTGCCTGACATGTTTGATGCTGGTAAGGATGATTGGCTACAAATTGCCTGTGTTCCTTGGTGTGTCCTTTACAAATGACGAGCTTTGGGGAAGGTTTGGTCAAGAATGTCTTAATGTAGGTGTCTTGTTCCAATGAATAAAATATGTGACATTGAATAATTCATTACACACTATTTCATGTGGCAAGTGGAACATGCAAATATATGTGATTGTCTGTAAGAAGGGTCAGTGTTGAAATAGTTTGGCAAGACACATGTTTTTCTGCCTAAGCAGAAAAAAGTCTACATCACAAATACCTCATTATATCAGTAAGATTTCACCATGGGCTGCTGGGAAAATCAGCAGATTTCACCATGGGCTGCTTTTGGTGAAATATGAGTGAGTGGGTTACGTGTCCCCCACCAGTATTGTCAACATCCAAAAGACTGTAAGTAGAGTAATGCAAGATAGCTTGTGTTTCAGCCTTTTTTGTAGTGTATCAACTGCACATAACACTTTATTTTCAAGGGCTTTTCTTTAAAAAATAGGTATTGTGTTAAAAATAATCTGAATATGACAGAAATAACAACACTGTTATAATCTTGCAAAATAATTATTGTCCTGGTCTGTGAGACTCGGTATTAATAAGAGTTCAGTCTTTAAAAACATTACTAAAAAAGACCTTAGCCACTCTACTGATATGCATCAGGTTTCACTGTTGTCTTCAAAGAAATCATGTTATAATTTATAAAATCAATGATAGATTTCTTTAATCCATGTCTGGTCTCTTAAAATCTAATTTCTTATAATCTGGTTTCTTAAAATCTAATTCTCAACCAGTCTAAGACTTCCATATGACTGAAGTATGGAAGTCAAACACTCAGATAATTGGAAATAGCTATTTTTAGTTGTCATCACTCTATCCCAGCTATAGTCTTGAACTTGTAGTCCTGTTCTTCATAGAATAATTTGGGTAGGAAGGAACCTTTTAGATCATCTAGTTCCAACCCCCTGCTATAGGGGGTTGGAATACCCTCTATACACCTCTCTACACCTCTCTCTAGACCGGGTTGCTCAAAGTCCCATCCAGCCTGGACTTGAATGCTTCCAGAGAGGCGGCATTCACAGCCTCTCTGGACAACCTGTTCCAGTGTCTCACCACCCTCACAGTAAACAATTTCTTCCTAACATCTAGTCTAAATCTACCCTCTTCCAGTTTAAAGCCATTTCCCCTCATCCTGTTGCTATGTGCCCTCTGAGTCTTCTCTTCTCTAGGCTGAAGAGCCTTGACTCTCTCAGCCTGTCCCCATAAGGGAGCTGCTTCAGCCCTCTGATCATCCTGAAGATCCTGGACTGCAGGATCTTGTACTTCTGTGTGAAGCTTTGTGTATAGAGCATTGATAGTAGAGGATAACGAATGAAGAAGGGCTACATCAGCATACCATCTCAGTTTCCTAATTTCTGAGATAAGCTTTGAATAAGTAACATTTGAGAAATTATCAAGTGCATCTTCACAAGTTATCCACTGCTGTGTGCTGCTAGAGAAGATGGGATTTTAAAACCACATCTCTGTTACCTCACTTCATCCACTGTTAGGGGTGCTGAGTGCTTTCTTGACCATTTGTACTATACTTCATTTAACATTAGCTGCAGCGCAGCAGTTTTGGAAAAGCCCCAGCTGTTCCATAGTTCTCATGCAGCTGTGACACCAGAACTGTGTGCCAGTCAGCTCATTTTCACAGCACTACTCATATATAAGAAAATAACAAACCAGAAATAAGGCACTGAATACCAGTGGTGAAGACAGATTGTCTGTATGAGTAAATTTTTATCTGACTCAAGTTCTTCTCTGAGATAGCAGTACTCTTTCCCTTCTGTTTTGCTGTTATCTCAACAAGTCAGTGACAAAATGCCTTTTGCCCTGTAGCACAGTGGTAGTTAATATGCACGGAAGGCTGAAGCAAGCTTCCCAGGAAAAGTCTTTTTAAAAGTTTTTAATTCACATTTGATGGCTTTTGCAACAAGCTAATCCCCCAGAAATGTCACGTTCTATCTCAGTTTAGACTTTCTGAGAGGATAGTGGGGTACAGAGTAAATCTGAATTTCTGACTTCTCCCTCTTTAAACCGGGGACAACAGTAAGGATGAGAGGAGACACTTCCCAGAAACGTGTGAAACCTGTGAGCTGCTCAAATGGCAGCCAGGCTCTTGACTGTTTTGAAGCCCCTGGCAGTGCCCTCCTGCTGTAATAATATGTCTCAAAACTTTTTATTAAGTTACTGACAGAGAAAATACCAAAATATTTCATCCTGACCCAAGCTTAAGCTTTGATACAAAATATTCCTCAGGTATGTATCTGTTCTTCACTTCTTTTGGCAACTGAGCTTCATGTTTTGAAAGAGAGATTTGTTTTGTAGTGAAGGTGATCTGAAAGCATAAATACATTTTAAATGATGTGCTTGAGGAATCTAGCAAACCTCTAGAGGAATTCTGACCAACATAGTTACCATCTGTTTATTGTAAGCATAATTGTTTGCTAAAAAGTACTGAACATTATTTTCCAGTTATAATGTGTGCAGTGTGGACATTCATATTTCTTTAGACATTCTCTCTGATCTAGATGGTCCCTCCCTGTGCTTTCAGAAAGATTAATTTTACTTGTCATTGGGCATGGTTTGTGGGTAAGCTGCTGAAGAATGAATGGGGCTTTTGGATTTGCAGATTCTGGGGATAGCTATTTGTTTTAAGTTCTCTGTTTGAGATGACTGTGTGTTCAAGGAATGGACCAATATTATAAATATCTAAAAATATCCAATTATAAATAGCTAAATTGCAGGAATCAAGTGGGTGGGGCCAGACTCTTTTCAGTGATGTGCAACCACAGAGCAAGGGGCAACAGGCAAAAACTGCAACACAGGAAGTTCCATACAAACACAGGGAAGAACTTCACTGTGTGAGGTGACAGAGCACTAGAACAGGCTTGCCAGAGAGGTTGTGGAGTTTCCTTCTCTAGAGATATTCAAGACCCATTTGGATGGTTTCCTGTGCAATCTACTGTAGTGAACCTGCTTTAGCAAGAGTGTTGGACTTGATGATCTCCAGAGGTCCTTTCCACTTCTATGACTCTGTGATTCTGTGAACAGTCTTTTCACTAACGAGTCTTTGAAGAATCAGTAAAGATTCCTCAAAACTTTAAGCTATGTATAACCTAAGTATTTGCATCTGCATGCAACCCCAGTATCCAGAACATCCATCTTTAATGAAATTGAGAATGTGACTGGCAGAATGTGCCTTCTGCTGATGGTCTCCAGGGGCAGCACATCACCTATGGAAGGAATCTTGTGAGCCACACATAGTTACTCAGCAGAACACAGACTGGGTCAGTCAGATGCATTGCTCTTTGTGGAATCCTGGATCTGGAAAGACTCCCTAGATTGTCCAGTGACAATTAAAATGAGATGGATAATACAGCGCACGAGACTTGGTAGATCAGAACTTACTATTGAAATGTATCTCAAAATGCATCTGATATGTTGCTATTGAAGTATTATAAGGAGTGGTCATTTCTCTGATTCCCCCTGTTCCTCAACTTTTTAAAATCAATTTCTGTAATAATGATTTTAGCAATTATTCCTTCCATATTCTGTAAGTTCATCCTTCTTTTTACGGTAGGTTTTCCTCTTGTTTGTGAACAATAATATGATTGAATCTGTAAAAACTGAATTTTGAAAGCTTATAACGTCTCAATTTTACAAGTGATTTTGATATATTTTTGATGGGTGTACCTTGTCCCTAGCACTCTCTTATATTTTTTCCAAGTACATTCTTATGAAAAAGCTAAGCATTTGTAGTTATTGCTCATTTCAAGCTTAGTATTTATTATATCTGGCAAATAATGCACGTCTAATCATGAGAAAAAAAGTTGCCATTCTTTCAGTGAATGGACTTGTGATACACTTTAACTTATAGTTATCAAGTTGAAGTGGTTCATTCATTTTTTGTGTGTACAGGATACAATTATCTTAAGGTTAGGAAGTGCCTGGAAATCACACAATCACATAATGGTTGAGGTTGGAAGGGACCTCTGAGTCCATCTGCTTCAACCCCTGCTCAAGCAGGGACAGACAGAGAAATGTACCCAGATCCATGTCCAGATAGCTGCTGAAGATCTCCAAGGAGAAGACTCCACAGTCCCTCTGGGCAACCTGCATCAGTGCTCCATCGCTGCACAGTAAAGAAGTGATTTCAGGTGTTCAGAGGGAACCTGCTGTATTCCAGTTTGTGCCCACTGCCTCTTGTCCTGGCACTGGGCACCAATGTAAAGAGCTTAGCTCCATCCTCTCTGCATGCTCCTATCAGGAATTTATAGACATTGATGAGATCCCCCCTGAGCCTTCTCTTCTCCAGCCAAATTGTCACAGCTCTCTCAGCCTCTCCTCATAGCTGAGCTGCTCCCACCCCTTCATTACTTTGATGGATTCTGTTGAACTCTCCCCAGTATGCCCAGGTCTCTTCTACTGGTGAGGGGGATGTGCAGAACTGGACATGATACTCCAGGTGTTGCCTCACAAAAGCTGAGTAGAATATTCCCTAGTAGATATCTTAGAAATGACTCCAGCATGCAAAAGTTACAGCCATCTGATACCAAAACAATGTATACTCACACGAGTGTGTTTTCTGTGTTTTTTTTTATTGTTGTTTTGAAACAAACAAACACAAACCGTGGTACCCAAAATTACTGTACACAGAATATTCATATGTCTGAGAAGAAATTATGGATAAAGGCCCACTTCATAATTCTATTCCACAATTAAAAAAAAAAAAAAAAAAAAAAAAAAAAAAAAAAAAAACAGAACCATTTTGTAAGTCCACATCTGAACAGCTTGATTGCTTCTACTGCTGTTAGAAGTCTGAGTAAGGAACTTGTGCGATATGGGAAAAGTAAAATAATAATAATAAAAAAAGGTATGCAAAGGTTAAAAAAAATAGTGATATATATCTTTAATCTCCTGAGCAATATCTTTAATAGTTAAGCTTTCTATTACACTGTTTGGTATTTAGTATCTTGGTAACATAATTAGGAAAACAAGACATACAAAACAGATACTCTTCCCAAGTGTTTATAATCTAATACCAGGAGGATTTGGAGAAGAATTGCCTATATATCCCATTAAAACATAGCTGTGTCTTTTTTCTCTAATTGCCCTGTAAAAATTACTGTTTGCATAGTTCTGTATGTCTGAATTGTATAATTCTGATTATTTAAATTATGGACTGCTTACAGATTGGTTTTAGTATATTTTGGAGAAAGGGAAAGACTCGTAGAGTCCTTGGGTCATGTCACTGGAGATTTCATGGTCTGTATTGCACTTCATATGAAACTCAGAAGCTAGTCACTTTCTCAACTAAGATGACTGCCTTGTTCTTTAGGGTGACTGTCCTTCCTTTTTCTTTCTTTCTTTTTTTTTTTTTTTTTTTGTGATGAGAATGGGAGGAAGGGAAGAGATACCAGCGCTGAGGCTTTTAATGCTGCTGCATGTTACATTTTCTTACTGTAAGGCATTAACAACTTTTAACTCTGATTAAAAATGAGGAAAAAAAATCGATCTTGTTATAGTTGATTTTTATTCTTCAGCTGCCACTGTTCACAGGTTCAGGCTCTTCTGGTCAGCCATGAAGATCAGAGGCTATTTTTGGTTTAAATGTGTAATGAATTTATGGAAAATACTCAAGCTCTGAGGCGTAAAAATGGTAAGAATTGAAAATATTACATCAGTGACATAAATCAACATCATGATTTGCTTTGCTTGGATAACATCTGCATTATTGATCCAATTGTTGTGTATGTGCTATGCAGTGTAGGTACAGTATCACGCAACTGAGAGGAAATACAAGTTATTCTTGGGATCCAAAAGCAACACGGATGTGATGTATTTTGGAGCACTGCAGAGGCTAAATGCCTAAATGCCTGGGCAGATAAGGCCATGCTATTGTCTGATTTAGGACAACTGGAGATATGGCTCATAGCCAATTGCCCCTAAACTATGACATATTCTGAATGAAACATTTTTTCCTTTCAGGATTTAACTAGATGAAGCAAAACATCCCCTAGATACATGGGGCACATATGCTCCAGTTCACTTACCATGGATGAAAAGGAGGGTGATTTACCTTGGAAGTAAACATAGTGACCCCAGCTATTGCTTTTGGGAGAGAGTGGCTTTAAACACTTTGGGAATTCTATAGGAGCCTTGTGATCTAGAAGACACGTTGAGTCTGTATGTGCTTATTCTGTCTGACAAAGCTCATTTCTGCCTCATCTGTGCTTTGTATGGGCTAAGAAGTTTGTGTACAGCTGTGATCTACTTTATACATACCTGGAAATCCAGCCAGTTAATAGGAGTTTGAATATTTGTATTCATTTGTACTTGTGCCAGCAGAAAGACCATTAGTCTCTTGCTCAAGGCTGTTTTTACTATCCAGTGTACCATCTAGCAATGTAACACAGCCAGGGAAAAGTAAATTATCTAGATTTATTACCGTGTAGGATAACTGAAACATTTTTGTACTGACAAAGCTCCTCTGTGAATCTGACTCATCTTTAGTCAAAATGTATTAAAATGCCTGTTCCTAAAAAGTCACATTCCTATGAAGTAGGTAAGATATTTCCTATGTTGTAATAGCCTTAGAAAAAGTAACTTTTATCTTTCTAATTTGCTTTTGATCACTCAACCTTGAACATTCCTTTGTTTCACATCATAGGATGGTGAATGTATGTATAAATGGGGTTTTAGTTCTTTTGACCCCTGTTCTACCCTAAGGGAATGCAAATATTTGTTCTCATTTTTCTCCTGTGCACATTGATTAACAAACAGGCAATTGTAACAAACTGGTAAAGCCACGGCTCACTGCATGAGCTGATAAAGTTGGTATGTGACATTGTGTTGAAATATTAAAACTTCCAAAGGTTATTTATAAAGTGACGTGAGTAATAAGTGAAATGTTAGTAGTGCCCAAGATAATATTAATAAACCATTGAGAAAAGCAAACTCTTAAACTGGTATAAACCAAACTGGGACAGAGCACCTGGTTTGGAGAGGTAAGGTTTCTTGGCTGATGTCTTTCTGCCACCCAGCATGGCTTCATAAATTCTGTAAACCCATAAATCCTGCGGTTGCTCAGGTTGACCTACTGGACAGGGCTCTCTTCTGGTAAGAAAAGGAAATAAATCAGTTAGTGACACCATTTCTTTCCCAAGCCTTCATGGCCACCTTTGAAATTGCTACCAGACAACTATCTGTATTTAGCTTGACTCAACATTTCAGTGTACACTGGAGGGAAAAGTCAAGCTAATAATGGCCCATTTCTATTTTGAACTGTTCTCCAGTGCATAACTATCACTTTGTTTTTAGAAATTAAATATGCAGCATGGTAAGTTCAGAGGACAATTGAAATACTATTTAGTGAGCAGTATACTTTCCTGATATAGGATTGATTCTCTGAAGTGTCGCACACCTTTCTCAAGTCCTGAGTATCCACCAGAAATGTTGAGCAGTTTGTTAAGTCTGTCCTACTTTCCAGCTTCTGTTTGAATAAAATACGTGAAAAGCATAACATAGCATTTGTAGAAAAAAATCTTTACAGATAGGGATAAACAAATAGTTTTACTCGAGCCAAAAGAAATAGATAATATTTTGCTGCATCTCCATTTTAGTGATTAATTTTTTCTTTTTACTGGTTATTTATGAAGAAATGAAAAACATTCTTTTTAAGGTTTGTATTTCAAACCAAAGTGTGAGTTGCTCAGAGACCTTACCTAAGTAGCTGTTTTCAATTACTTCACTTTTCCTGTAGTGCTGTACATCTAATCTTGCCTTCTCAATATAGCATTTCTTTGAGTTAAAAGCATTGAATAGCAAGTATTCTCTAACTTTTACTGAGTGCCAAGACCATCTACAGTATTTGAAAAAGGATAACTTCTTTTAGTTGATCTTCAGTCTTTCAGTGTCAGCTGAACGTAAGCAAAATTGAAAATTTTGTATGAAACCTGTATTAAGTTGATGTGTAAACATATGCACATACATAAACAATATACATGTTTACATATATCTCTGTATGCATGCTTATTTAAAATGGTTTCCATAGAAAAACTGTTTTTAAATATAAGTATTTATGGCAGTAAGCCTGAGTGGATAGCTTGGCTGCTGATTGTTTTGTTTTGCTTTTGTTTTGCCAGCAGTCAACAGTGGAAGATGTAAGTACTTAAGGTAGATTATGTGATGTCTTGTCTATGTTTGCTAAGTGCGTTGTACATGGTTGTTAAATTTTGTGAATATTTATCGTATGTTATAACAATAAATGTTGTATAAAATGTTATAAAGCAACTATACTTCATTCTGTTTTTCTAACATCGTACCAGTTAAATGCTTATCTGCATAGTGGCTTTGTATTTTCAAAGGAGTGTTGAGGCACTCAGCTGCAGCTAATATTCACCAACACAAATTCAACCACAGTGAATTATGCCTGAAGATGTAAGCTTAGCTCTAAGAAATGCTCTGCAGCAAGTATCCTGAAATTCAAGTTTTCACAGAGATCTTAGCTCCAAGAGCCTAGCTGGTGTTGAGTTCAGCTGTTTTGCTTTTCTCAGGCTCTGCCAGGTTCTTCACTAAGTTAATGAGCAGGTAGTAACTGTTCTCTGAATTGAGAAAGTTCCAGAGTACTCTTATTGTAAGGGGCACTGCAAGAAAGAGGAAACTCTTGATAGAACAGGAGTGTAAAAATTCTGCTGGCTTCAAGAGTCAGAGGTCCCATGATGCATTTCCAAGCATATGTGGCTCTTCTTGCATTGCAAATTCCCATTTGATTAGTTTTATCTTGCTTGCTTAAATTCCCTCTAAGTTCCAATTAGTATGATATTTTCTCCTTCCTGTTCCAAATGTTTTGTGTTACTGCTGTGTGTTGCATAGTACTGCACGAGTATCTCATGGCGAATTATGAAACAGAAACATTTGGTAGTAGGATGTGGAAACTGGTCTTTGATAGACCCTTTAATCCCCTCTGAAAATGTACAAAACTTAAAGATAAAATCATAATGGGGCCAGAACATTGACTAATGTAAATATGCTCACAATTGCTGATGCAAATGGGGAAGAGAAGGATTTAGGGGTCTAGTGATGTTGATCTGTTAATGTAAGCACAAACCTTCACATCTTCATTAATGTGTAACTGTAGTGCCAGAGGTCAGGCTATTCCAGACAGTGCAATGTTGTGGTACCTCCTACATGAGAAATACCATGTATTTCTTCAATTAAATCCCTGATCTAGTCTTCCTCTGGAGTGAGTTTACGTAACTCTATGTACTTCAAAGGAACTGCAATGATTTATAGTAGCTAAGCACTTGGTATTTTATTGATGTCTGCCAATGCAAATTTAATAATTATAGCTTGCTTTAGAGATTAAAGCTCTTTTCATACCTGTAAGTAGTTTAACATTAGTCACAGAAGTTATTCTAAACAATATGAGATAGTAACTTGAAGACTGTGGTGGCCAAAAAAACCCCAGGAGAATGAGTCAGCTTATTCAGAAGAATGGTGGTTAGGGTGTTTTTTTTGCTGGTTGCTGAAGCTGATCAAGTATAAGATGCGCCTTCAAGAGGCTAGCAGTCCCAGAGAAATTAGTTATCCCTCCTCTTCCTGAGGTGCAGTGGTAGCCTGAATATATGTCTAAAAGCATGTGAGGACCCCAAGGAAAGATGAAGTGTACTTATCCTCACTATTCACACTGGGTGTGACAAAGGACTCTTTGGGGAGCTTGTACCAGCATGCTTCAGCACCTGCTTAATTTAGTTTCTTAATTTGATCAAAACTACTCTGATCCAAACTCCCAAAAACTGCAGTGTCATCTATGCACTGCACCAAGAATCTGGCCGGTGTTTTAAGCACACCAATATTATCACAGTCATCTTAGCATTTCTATCTGCTGCTTTTTATGGCCTTACAGTAGTAAATGTAATACTGTATTAACATACTATTTCTACCTTTTAATACAGGAGACAAATTTGATTTAGGCATGCTTAACAAAAATCATACAAGTTTGTATTTTGTTCTGGTTTAGGCTACGTTTAGAAAAATATTGAGTGTCTGTCCAGGCTGACCCTGTCTTACAGTTCCCTGCAGCTTGCTTGTCTGAGAACAGGGCTGCCTTTTATGCTTGAAAAGGATGCCAGAAATATTACTAACTCCTTGAGAGAGCATTTTAAAAGCCAGACTTGCAAGCTGATACCACAGTATCTATTATTGGCAGAAATACAATCCTTTGAATCATAAATGAGCCCTTAGCATCTGTCAGGTTGCTTGTTTTCTCAGAGGCCTAGTTATTAGGCTGCATGCAATAACACCATGGTCTTCTGAGGAGCCTACCTCAAAATTAATGGTTTCATCAGCTTGTAGGAACAAGTAAATAATTGGGCACACCTGGGACTACCCTGAAGAGCTTCTGCATGTTTTGGGAACGCATTCTAACTAGTGTTAGCAAAGTGTGGATCATAGAAACCTGAGTGTTTCAATGCAGACAGGATCAAAGTGCAGTTTTATGGCCTCTTCTGTGTTTGGAGTCTATCTTCCTGTCTGTCTTTGCATCTTTCTGTCTATCTGTCACTCTATTTTCTTTTTAAATTGGAAAGTGTGTTTCTTAACTCCAAAAGGAAACCTACCTAGTCAATACTGCATAACTTTCAATTCAATACAATGACATTAATATTGAGCAACCTGATTGATGTCAATGAGACATCTGTTCAGTACAGGAAATAACATTAGAAATGTCCATGTTTTATTCTGTAGTTCCGTTGTCTTGAGTCACTTCTCCAAAATGAGAATAGCATTCAGGAACTTTTGTAAATTACTGATGGTTTCGGATGTAAAGACCCATACATTAGTGTAAAAAAAATACTTATTAGACTATAGCAGAAAGACCTAGAGATAGCATTTATTGTTAAAATGAGATTTGATTTCAACTGCCTAAGCCATGGCTACAGACAGTGACAACTTGACAACTAAGAAAGCAAGAACGGCATTTGGAAGTGTTTTCTCATGTGCCTTGGAATGTTAGCTGAGAAGCCTCCAAAGATGCCCATATATTGTTTTCAGTGAGATATCAGAATTATGCTTCATCATGCTGCACTATTATTACAGTCAGAAAGATTAGCACAGTGGAAAGGCAACGCAGGAGTGGAACAGCAAAACAACAAACAGGAAAGGAATGCTCACCTGTTTCTAAGGATCCAGGCTTGCAAGGAAAAACTCTACAAGGGAGAAATCCCCAGCCAGAGATCATTCCCCAGGAGCATTCAGCCCTTAAATGATGTCTAAGAGAGATGGAGCCAGGCTCCACCCCTTCCGGTCACACAGGTGAATTGCCTTCACCTGTGCTCCCAGGGCTGACCTGGTCCTTTCTCCAGGTGGTCAATCAGTGGTTCAGGCTGTGACTCAGCAGTTACCATACAACTATGTTGTACCATGCTGTGGCTGTTATTCAACAAGCCAATAAACCTGGAGTAATAATTATGTATGCTCTGTAAAAGGTGAAGCTAGGGTGGAATAAAAGGCATAGTTAAAAGCAGGAATTTCTTTTTCAGGTTCTCTACTCTTCTTGTTGGTAGTCAGGGAAAGCTCTACCCCATTGTGAAGACTGAGTGATTTCTATTTTTCTTTGTCCTTGCAGGTCAAGCCAGTTACTCACAGTAGAATCACTGCCTCAGCACGGTTTCGAAAACCGCTCCAGGAGCCCTACACGATTTTGTAAGTTGAATTTTCAGTTACTGAGGTGCTTTCTTTTTTTTCCCTTTTCTTAATTTCAGATGATTTTTGCTTTAAATGATCCTTCAAATGAAATTATTTTGCTTTATTTCAGCCTGATTGCTAATGGAGACCTTATTAGCCCTGTAGTGCGACTCCTTATTCCTAGGAAAACTCTGAATCACTGGGACCACATTCTTGAAATGGTTACAGCAAAAGTTTCCCTCAGAAGTGGAGCTGTTCACAGGTATCAGGAGGCTGTATTTTTGAGAGATATAGTTGCTGTTTACATATGTTTTTAAAACTCTGGAAGTAGATAATGGCGTGCCTGCTTTATGGGAATTTCCTCTATAAGAAAACTATCTTTAGAGGCCCCTTCTATGATTCTAGGAACCTGGAAATACGTTTACTCCAGATTAGTTTCTTGTTTAATTTCAACTGCTATTTAAAACGGGAAAAAAAAAAAAAAACCCCAGCACCAAAACTCTCAGTATTATTCAATCATTATTTCTTGTCTAGATGTTTAATTAGCCTTTAATTTTGATAGTTCTTTTAACTCACTGGGGCAAACAATTTCAAGGAAAATGTTTTAGATCCTTCGGTCTTTGCAGACCTGTTCTCTGACAAAGGTATGCTTTATAATCAGTCAGCTCAGCCTCCTGGTAAGAGTCAGGGCTTTCCAGTATTTTCCCCTATGTTACAGTATCCCTGGCATACCCTGTAGATAGATTTCAATCACCTTAAGGCCTTGAAATGTAAAATAAGCTCTCTAAACTGATATATCTGATTGTTGCTGCAGGTTTTAGAGAAAAATGATATGTCGTCTCCATGATAAACTTTACTGTGTAAGCAGGCTGCCAAAGATGTGTACTGGCAAATGACTGATGTTCCAGTGTTACTCCATGCAGAACACATTACAGAAATCCATTCTTCAGATAGGAAAGGGTTGGAAAATCATTCTAGCTTATACAATCTCTGAGGTTAAGCTTGCAAAATCTTTCTCAAATCAGTGAAAATGCATTAATCTATCTCAGTTCCTGTGATTACTTTTCCAGAGATGGTACAGACCATAAAAGATGAAGGTAATGCTGTCTGTTGAGTGATAGCCATCTGTTTTTCCCCTCAGTCCTGCATTTCTTTTGTTTGTTATCTGGCTTCTTACCACTGTTACTTCTGTCAAAGTAAACCTAAACTCGTTTTTCAGCTTTCTGGATCTGATTCTCAGCTATCATAATCCTGAAGTGAACATAGTAACAGCTGTTCACAAAATCATTTTTTTCTACTTCTAGGCTAATTAAGGATTTAAAAACCTGTTGTCTTCTATTCTTGTTACTTCCTATCACTCCTTGGTGAATCTGAATAATGTGTATGAAAGCATATATAGTTACACGTGTAGTTAAAATTGCTTTTGAGAAGTATTCTCTTCAGTATTCTGTTGTAATCTATTAAAAATAAGATAATGTACATAGCACTTTGAATTATTTAATGTTTTTCCTTTTCTGGTTGTCTTTTAATCCAGTTCTCATTGGCTTTTCCTTAAAATGCTAAGAATGCATATTAAATAAACTGGTAGAGTGATTGTTGTTCTTTAATAAGTTACACATTAATTGCTGGGGTTTACTGAAATTATGTTACTGTTAGGAGAGCTCCTATAAGACCACTGATTCCAGGAAGGCTAAGTGGAGTTACAAGAACCTGCATTATGTATATGGCAGTTTTTCTTCCTCATGACATTAAATGACATTCAAAGCTGCCAAGACTTTTATAGTTTCACATGTGGCTTTTGAAAACAATTATTGATCATCATTGTAAGAACAGAGATATAAGTAAGAAATATGAGAGAGAAGACAACGAGAAAGTAGTCTTTCTCCTTGCCAGATTGTGCTCAGGGATGGGGTACAGCAACCTGATCAGCAAGAATCTGGTGGGCAAGCAGGTGTTTGAAAATAATGGTTACTCAAGTTGCTGTCCACTTTGTCAGGCTATGTTTGCTTTGTTTTGACTGCCACTTTTTGGCTGGGATTCAGGAGGGAAAATAGAAGTTCACTATGAGCCTACAGGACAAGCCTTTGATTATCCAGTGAGAGTGAGTAGAAATGACTGCAAGAACATTTCCTGCGTAATATTATCCAGGGGAGTATGAGAGAACCCAGGATGTTTTTGAATGGTTTGGACCAGTTGAGAGGGTAACAAGCTGCATAAGTCACAAAAATTGTTTGTGTGATGCTGGTTATGCCAGCAGTTACATACACATTTCCCCTTTTAAAAAATGCATTTTTAATTCCCTTTTCTTCTTCAGTGACTGGTTTGGTTTCATTCAGTTGTTATTGTCATTATTTTCTGGATGAAAAATAAAATTAGAAACTGCCAGATGCTTGTCCATAAACGTTTTGGGAGTTACATTAAACAAAAATTTTGTGCGTTACATCTAATATTAGAATGTAAACAGAGTGAAAGATCAGGTACAAAAACCTGCAGTCATATTTGTAAGTATCACTATATACCTGTATGTGCAACATCATGCAAGTAGATAAAACAGTTCTTGCACTGCAGTACACCAATTTGCCTTTTTTTTTTCTCAGGTGAATTCCACAAAGTGAACTGCAATCTAGCAAGACACAGATGAATTCTGATTTCTAGACTGCTTGTTCTATTATCATCTTTTCTGTATATATGATGTTATCTGCATGGCAGTGAAAAATAAATTTTGCACTATAAAGAAGGATGAGTAGCACAGAGGGGATATCTCAGAGTTAGCATACCACTTCAGAAGGAAGCAGCAACATGATAAAGATTTTTAAAAGCAGCAGCTTCTCCTTTGAGAACATTTGGTCTTTGCACATATAAAAGCAAGGTGTTTCTACATAGGTTGCTCTGAAAGTAATACCTTCTATTTATTTTCATGGAAATTACATCAGATACAAAGAGCAGAATAACACCGCTTGATAGAGCAAATTCTCAGCTACAAAATGCTATTTTTCAACATAGTCACCACTTTTAGCTATGCATTTTCATCAGCCATGAACAAGAGCCTGCATGCTGTGCTTGTAAAAATTTGCACCAGCTGAGATGACTCACTTTTCACAGCTGCTATGATGGTATAATTGCTAGGAAAATGTTTTCCACCCAGTCCATCTTTAATTGGCCCAAAGAGATGGAAGTCAGAAGGCGCCAAATCTAGACTATACATTAGATGCACGAGGACAGTCCAGCATGCTCCATGGTCTTCAAACTGGAATAGGACCTCGATATCATATTGCAAGAGAAAGATTGTTGTCTTCTCTGGCCTGAGTCTGTAGTTCAAGATTTCTGCTTATTCAGTGTCAGGATGGAGCAGTCAGAGTTGATGGAGGAATTCAGTGACGCTACTTCATATGGACTTCCATGTTAGACACCACTTTGTCAGACCATCCTTCTGTTGTCATCTGTTGTGTGACAACAAAATGTAATGGAATATTGGCAGAAAGGTTCAACATCTACTGTCATACCACAGACATCCACCTCTGATGTTATGGGATTATATAATAAAATAGGAGGCATTACTTTCAGAGCAGCCCACATGTAAGCCAAACTGCACCTAGAAAATCAAGGTACTATAGTTCAAAGAGTATAAGAAAGGCATGGAGATGCTGGAAGAAGTGCAGCAAAGTACCATGAAGATGAATGCCTTGAAGGTACATATTATGTGAAAAAAGTCTGAGAGAGTTGGCACTGGTTATCTTGGAGATGGCCCAAGGGGGATCTTGTGAATATGTGTAAATATTTGATGGGAATGAGTAAAGAATTCAGAGTAAGACTCTTTTCAGTGGTGTCCAGTGACAGAACATGAGGCAATGTTCACAAACTGAAATATAGAAAATACTACTGAAATGCAAGAGAAAAAAGTTTACTATAAGGGTCATCAAGCACTGGAATAGGCTGCCTAGAAATTTCTGGGGTGTCCATCCTTGTAATTTTTCAAAACAGAGCTAGATGCAGCCCTGAGCAACCTGCTGGATTTTCTCCTGGTTTGTCCAGGGTAGTTGTACTAGACAGTCTCCAGCAATTAAGTCCAGCCTCAGCTATTTTGTGATTCTGTGACTGGTTCTAAGAGCTGCATTTTTTTTTTTTTTTTTAATATATATATTTATTCAAGGTTGTGCCCCTGTTTTTATGAACTTAGAGGCATTTTTTTTCTCATTTAAATTGATTTTTTTTTTCCACTTTATGAGTCAGGGATGTTCTCAAGGCAGGCTGTTGGTATTCTTCCTAAAAGGTACATTGCATAGGTGCATATATCATTTTATCTCTCCTTACACTGTTGATATTCATGAATAACATAAAGTAGCTCCTGCGGAAGGCTTAGAGAAAGTAATTTAAGATGGCGATTCAAAATTCTTGCATTTAAAAACTGAAGTGCAAAAGTTTAATATTGAGTTTTAAATTAAATTTAAATATTGTCAAGTTTTGCTTCAGAGAGACGAGCTTACTCATTGTAGAATATTTCCTCCTTCCTCACTGTATTGGTCTTCCTTAAATAAGGTAATAGAGTTGACAATGAAGGGATTGGGATAGCATAGAAATAGTGTGTTGTCATGCACACTCATTCCACTCCTAAGTCCTTAATGCATTTCTTCCTTCTTAGTAAAGTGTATGAAAATAAATTATTATGGTAAAAATCTACCTGTTTTAACAGACATAAGAAATATTATTTTTGTTGGCACCTAAGATGTTATAATACATTTTTACATTAAATTTCCTGCTATTTTCTACCTTGTCTCTCAGGTAGAGACGAGATTCAGCACTTCGTTCTATACTATATAATAACATACGGACAATTCTATTAACTTTGTTAAGTGGGGTGGTCCTAGGTCTTTATCTGTGGGGTCATGAACACACTGTTCTTCCCGGATTACTAAGTGGTGCCCAGAGATGAGGGGCGTCAAGAACCCATAGAACAGATCCCACCCAAGATATCAAGGGGAAGGTGTTAAAGACCAAAGTAATATATTCTTCACACTTATTTAGAAATGGTGAGAAAATTCTATCTGTCATAGTGCTTCATATTTCATTAGTTTTAAGTGAGATTGGTCTACCTGTCATTTATGTCATTTTGCAAAATGGTAAGGTTTATTATATTAAGACTTTACATATTCTTTCAGACTTTACACTTTAGATGGAAAACATGTTCAGAGTGGATCAGACTTGGAGAAAGGGCAATTTTATGTTGCAGTGGGTAGAGAAAAGTTTAAGAAGTTACCATACGGTGAGCTGCTGTTTAGCAAATCTACAATAAGGCCACAGGGGTAAGTTCCATAATTCTCATTTTTGTATGTGTGTCAGTTCATTTACAAATTAAAAATTTGTAACTCCAAAAACATTTATAAAAGATGGATGGGTGGATTTGCTTGAATGGATGCAAAATTTTATTGAAAACTTCTAAGAAAGTAGAGAGAGAAATCTGTAATAAAAGAGAAAATGGAAATTCAAAGGATTATTTTGGCTCATAAATAAACCATTGATCATATTTCACAAAATTCTTATCAGACAAATGTTTATTTTGCCTTGGCTTAATTTTTTTTCCTAATTCACAAATGAGATTTTGAATTACGAGCTAAATGAGATTATGCGTAGCTACATTTGTCAGGGTCTACTTGCATGGTAATGCTTTATGGAATATGTACTCCTTTAAGAGTGCTTAATGTTTGGGTCATTTTTGTAAACAAGCATTATCACTTAATAGAGCTCTAAACAGGGTCTCTGTAAGGAGGAACTTGGGCTTTTAGTATCTTTGAAATGTGAAGCTAATTTGGGAGTCATTGCAATGAAAGAAATGGAAATAAACGGAAATTTGTCTCACAAATGAGTTTAGGGCATTTGTCCCACTTTATGCACGTAAACTTTGCTGTATTTATTTATTTTAGTGAGCAACATGAATAACAAAATATTTTGAGAAACAGAGTTTAAAACAAATGAATTTAAAGACAGTGGAAAATGTTGCTTAAGATGTCTTGATCAATTGAAGACACAGAATTTTATTGAAATTGCTGGAAAGTTTCATTGTATTAGTTTTAATTATCCTGCACTGTCTCACTGACTACTGCTCTGGGGATTAGAAGCAGGTTTAACTGTGCATTGTGGTGAAATGTAATGCATTTTTTGGACTAAGTTAATGATTATGTGTTTAAATATACTCTAGTGAGCAGAAATAAGTGATTCTTAGCAAAACTCTGCAATTAGTAGATAAAACAATTACCTCTGCTGCTATAGCTGTCTTGGTGTTGCCTGACTTTGTGATAGACCGATAGAGTCTGTGAAAGAGAGAGTGCACAGAACTCTAAGACATGTTTTATTTCTGCAGTTCTAAAGCATCTGTACTGCCTCCGATTGCGGGATCTCGAAAATCTAAAGGCAGTGTAAGTATCAAATGCCACAGTGGAGTTTGTTTCTATTTTTGCATAATTCCAGCAGATGATAGCTCCTTGTCCTCTGAGTTTAATTAAATCCATAGAGAAAATTCCACAGCCACCTGGTGGTGTGCTTATTAATGCTTGATGAATCTGAAGCTATTTGCAGTGTCAATTAGATAAAAAATCCAAGAAAATATTGTTTCAGGAATGGGTGCCTTATTTTTTAAAAAATCTTTCCTAGCAAAGAACAGCTGCTGCGTTGTGGTCTTTCCCATAATACTTTTCAACTATCTTTATGTATTTGTTCATAACAAACCTGTTTGTTTATTCAAATTATGCTCCTAAAGGAAAAACACAGGACCATTTACACAGCATATTGCAGAAAAAGGTGTTTCTGCATGCTGAGTCTGAATAAGGCACTAAAACAATTTTATGCCTGATGTGTTTTGTCCCTAGCTAACCATTACAATACAGAGGTTAAGCATCCACTGCTTTATATTATGTAGAGCTATTTACATGTGTAAAAATGAGTTCACAGTACACTTAGTACCAAATTAGAATATAAATGTTTGTTTGCACCAATTACGCAGAAGTGAAGTTTACTGTATAAGACAGCAGAGCATTAGACATGTAGTCTGACATTTTAACTGTGCTAGTTGATCATATCCATTCACTATTCACAAAAACAAACAAACAAACAAAAACCCAAAAAACAAACAAACCAACCTCTGGAACGTCTAAACAAAATAAGGAATAAAATATACAGGTCTCACTTCCATTCTCTTGAAACACAGCATAAAGAATATAGTTTCAAAGCAGTGTTTGTTATTTGAATAAATGAGCTTTGCAATTCTAACATTTTTACAAGTAATTATTTATTAACTCTTTTATCTTCTAATACTTAAAAGCATATAGAGAAAGCTATTTCTAGTCACTTTTAATCCGTATAGAGATTGTAATGAAAGAGAGTGAACTGGTATAGATCATGATATTGTTTGCTTAAGTTTGGTTTCCACATATTTTTGCTATTATTTCTTGGGAGTAATAGTCTCAAGTTTGAATTAGAAGAGGCTGAAACACTTCTGTGCCCTCAGTTTTCTTTACATTGAAAGGATAAATGGTAGATTCAGTGGTATTGATAAATAAGTGCTTGATTAGATGGTAAAGCCTAGGTGGTATTTAAGTAAAATATTTAAATAGAACTGATCTCTGTCGATTATTCAAAAATCAGAAGAATCACACAAAACGGAATTGTGTCTGCAAGTGATTTTTAAGAGATTCAAAATTTTGTTCAGGACATATTTTTCTGAGCAATTTTAATTCTATATAGATATTGCCATTAACTTAAGCGGTGAGGTACCCAAGACTCTTGATGAATGAAAGCCCTTTCTGGTGTGCAAGTTCTAAAACGTCATAAATTGTTCATGCAGCTACAGTAAGCGAAACACTGAAGTACAGTGTACTTGCCTTCCATGATTTATCAATGTCTGTGATAAAGTGAATGGTTCCAGATGCTGATATGTTTTTCTGTCCTCTGCTTGAGTGTTCCACTGTTATATCGAGCGTTTTGACAGAACTGGATTAGTACAAAACTACACATGCCATTTAACTGAAAGAATTAGGAGGGTGACATCCCCTATTGAGAGGCAACAATGGTTCAGTCAATCTCTTAACCCAGCTTAGTATGACGTTAACAGCATCCTAAAAGGCTGCTATACGCAGCTAAGGTTTTTATGATATTTCTTGTGAACAAATTTAGACTGGGGAGAAATGTTGTAAATAAAATCTCTAGTTACTAGAATTATTGCTATATCCAGTACCATGCGTAAATGAAAGCTGAAAACATCAGGTTCAGGTTTCTGTTGCTTTTACCGAATTCACAACCCAAGAAGGAGAGGAGCTGGGTGATTTCTTTGGCGGTGATTCAGAGGTGACATCCTGGTAGTCCATTCTGTTCATGTGGTAATCAGTGTTCCTGCCACATAAAGGCTGTCATCCTCTCCCAGCCACTTTTTACACTTAGCAGGTTAATATCTATGTTGCATTTACACAGGCAGTGAATTATTCAGAAGTTACATCTTCACATATGCGTAGATGAGATACACATATACATGAATGAAATACAGCTATTTATTACCTATATTCATGTACAGATTTGCCTAACCATTCTTTCTGTCAGATGAAACATTTTTTTCCTTGTAGTAATTGTGTTATTTTCTTCTGTGAATCGGTGAGGGGCATTTAATCAGTCAGATCATATTGCAAGTTGATAAAACAGTTACAGTTTTCTAGATTGTTTTAGATATTCTTTAACTGTACTGATTGTAAATTAATACATTTCTTTAACACCTGATACAATTCCACAGATATTAAAAATTTGGAATAATGTTGAAATTAAAAAGTAAACTTCATCATATTCATCAGTGATGATTATGAACACTTGCTTTCAGGGAAATGATCGGCAATCTAAATCTACTGTTGGATCCAGTGACCCTGGGGAGAATAGTTCCTCACCTCAGCCTCCAAAAGAGAAGGTCAAAAAATGCCATAATCCAGAAGATCCTGTGTCCAGAGGACACAGTTCTCACAAATCTACAAAAGTAAAACAAACAGCTTCCACAGGATTCCTGCAAGATAATGGTCAGTACTGAGATAAGCTCAATCGTAGCATAGTGGCTTTTTATCTCCTGCTAAGCCAGCGAAACAGAGCTAGTATAGTACTTGAACTGTCACTTTACTCTGGCTGATTTAATTTACTGAAGTTATTTTTGCTTAGAAACTGTACCTATGCAAGGTGTTAAATTCCACTTACATACAGCAGACTGTGTATGATATTTAGTATACATTGCAAATGCTCTTGTCATATGCCTTTTATTTCCCACCACCACCTGTTGGTTTTTTTTGTGGCTTTTTTTTTAATGTCTAGAAGGCTGCTCTGTTGCTACAAATATTGCTGATGTGCTGGGAATACTATTTCTTCTCAATAGTAAAAGTTCAGAAAGTAATTAATACAGGCCAAATAATATTCTTTAAGTAGAAATTATACTTTTCATAGCATTTGACACTGCTTCTAACTGCTGTTTGTGTCTGTAATTAAGTGTGCAATAATAACCTGTGGTTTAAAATGTCACGATACATCATCCAACAGCACAGTATTTATGTCTGCATTTGCCTGGAATCATGAGTTGTAAATTTACTTTCTCAGTTAGAAGAATTTTGTAAATTTGAGTTTGAAAAGAACAGTGCAATATAATCTTCTGTATTATAAGAGGTTTTTTTCAGAGTAAGCTTGTTGAATTTTGTTTCAGTCGAATTTCATTTTGTCCTGTTGTTGGTAAGTGGGTATAATTTTAGCCAACTGCTTTTCAGTAGTTTTTTTTCTTACTGAAGAATGGTGACTTCATTAGAAGGAATGTGACTAGAAATGTTCATCCTTTATAATGCATAAAACAGTTGAATAGTTTCTTTTCCTTGAAATTATTATGATATATCCTCAATTTTACAGATTCGTTAATGCATGCTAGAAGCATTTAAAGGAGCGACTGTCAGATCTGGCCTTTCAGAGAGGGCTCTCAGTGCTTAGCTTAATGGTTTTGGGGGCTCAAGTATTTAATGTTTATCCACTCCAGATATCTTTGATTATTTATATGTTTTTCATTTAAAAATAAATAGATGCACTGACTTATGCTGGGAAATGCTGGTATGGAATTCTTCATACAGAGCTCAAAATCGCTATCTAGCCTCCTGTTCAGAGTACTGACCTGCTCTAAGTAGAGACTTAGCACATAATCACAGAAGGCTGAGTTTGGCAGGGTCCTTTGGAGGCTATCTAGTCCAACCTCCTGCCCAGGAAGGGTCACCCAGAGCAATTTGTGTGGTACCACGCCCAAGTGGCAAAGCCATCTAAGCTGTAGTTAGGCAGATCTCACTCAGACCTCATACATTAAGAGCAGCCAAAGAAGGTAAATTTTTCTGATCAGTATAGTGCCATTAAGTTGATTTTCTATATATTTTTTTTTTCTGTCCTGAGGATTTTTGTAAAGAAAGTTTCTGCAGATATTTTCTGGAAGAAAGGAGATCCCTCTTGCCAAGGCAAGAGAGAAACCTGCTTTTTGTGGACCTTATATTAGGTTAGAGGGTTTCAGATTACTTCTTTTGTTTTCCCAAAGGTGGAAAGAGTACTGGAAGCAGTAATAGGATTCTCTGTCCTTTTAGCAGGCAGTGGCTGAGGAACAAGTCATACTTTGGTAGACAGCAAATTTAGTGAGTTATTTCTCTCTCCATATTTAGTGCTACCACTTCTCTAGCTCCTGACAGAGATGTTTGGAAATCATCTGAGTTTGTTAAAGAAGTGATTGCTTGCTGTTTCCACTTCAGATTTTCCATACTTTGTGAGTCTTCTATAACTAAAAGCTATTAAAGGCAGCCAATTCTCTAGTTTGACTGTGTTGAGAGAAGTTTTCATTTCTCTCTGTTCTGTCCTATTTATCCCTGACCTGCTAGTGGATGTGGGAATGTGAAGTTTGATGTGTTTACTGTTCTTCAAGTCTGGACCTAGCTGGTCATGCAGGCAGTGACTGAGGAAGATGATGTCTTTGGGTTGAATTCAGACAATATGGAATGAGAAATCCGGAGCCTTGCAATGAGTTTCTGATGGAGTGCAATCCCTGCTCTCAGATGATTTCTGTTGATGAGGAGATGTATACTAAGCCAGTAAGAACTATTTACTTTTCGAAGTACAAAACCCAAAACATTTCATCCTATAAATCTTCAGGTGAATCACTGTGAGCACTGCAGACTTGTGAACTTTTACAGACTTTATCTTTCTCTAATTAAATTCCCCAGTATTTGTTCAGCCAGTCAAGTGGAAAACATTCCAGGAAGCAGTTGCCTGAAGATTCTTATTAAAAGGCTCTCCTGTCTCAAAGTGGTTTTCAGCTCTGTTTGTGTTTTAAGAAGAAGTACATCCTCATTATTTAATTCTTCTAGTTCAGCTTAAATGTATTTATTTGCCACGTTTCAAAGAACGCTTCATGGTGTTTTACTTTGCCCTCCCTGCCCTCCCCCTTCTGTCTCTATTTTTTATTCCCTGGTACTCTGCATTAAGATTTTTTTGTTGGTTTTTTTTCTTCTGTTCAGAAGAGTGAAATTAAAATTTCACGTTTTCTACATTTTGCTTTACAAGCCCTTTGGAATGGTAGGTAGTATCCTGCACTTACCATTTCACTTGAGAAGCCATATGTAATTATTTTGAATCTCTTAAATCTTAGTGGATTGCTTACTTCTTAGTGGAACTCTTTTCCTGGGTAAATGGTTTATCACTGTATAAAACTAAACATTTGAAAGAGAAACATGTTGCTTTGGAGAGGAATTCCAGTTGTCCCTTTTCTTTCAGTCATTTTGACTGAAAATTTGTAAGGGAGCACTCTAGGCCACTTAAAATCTTCAGCCTTTTCCCACTCTCCCATCTGTAAAAGAAGTACAGAAGTACTTCCTGCAACCTTTGTAATAGTTGTTAACCACATTCTGAAAGGGTAATTCAGACCCTTTACCCAAATTATTTTCTAAATTGTTTGAGATTCTCTGGACAGGTAGAGGTACTCGACATTTTGGAAAGAGCTGGTGCTGCTGGCAAGATATTCATTGTTTCTTTTGACCCACTGAAGTGAGTGATGCATTTCACCTCTTAAAGAGAAGCAGACAGGATCCTCTGGAAGAGAATGGTGTTTGAGATACACTGTTGGAGATAAGGCTGAGCAGTACTAAGGAAGAGTGCTAGCAGCTGCTACTATTTCTATTGAAGTGAGCAGACAAGATAGCAGTGTCAAACTGTATGCTTTTTCATAATCACTCTGTTAACCCAGCCAAACCTGAAGGCATTACACTTAGTGCAGTTTCTTTTTGTTGTGTTTTGAAGCATTGTAGATTGGGTAGCTTACCTGGTGGCAAAATCTAAAAAGAAAGGAATGCATAATGTAATTGGCAGCATTCTTCTTGAGATGTCTGCACGCAAAATCTTTTTTATGTGCTGATGTTGTGAAAAAGGCACAAAAATAAAGAAAACTATTTTTTAGTGATACAGTTTATGTACCAGAAACAAAATTAATCAATTTCATCATTAACACTAAGAAATAAAATGCACCTATAAGATTGTTAGAGCTACCTAACACTAATTACTTTGAAATTAAGTGCTTTAATGTGCATAGAGCACATTCCCATGGAATTCAGTAACATCATTGAGAAAGATAGTAAATGTCTATGTTTATAGCTACAGTTATCAACATCCTTCTCTTTAAGAATCTCTGGAGATAACATTTCTTTTCTAAACAATAATACGGTGAGAATTTTACAAATGGATCTATTCTTGAGTGATCTACTAACAGTGGATTGTGAGTTCTCAAATAATAACTGCCTTAGGCTGTATGCATGCAGAAATATTTTTTTTCTTCCTCTGTTGAATCCTAGGAACCCGAAAGAGGAGTTAATACGTTATTCCATGCTTGGTAACCAATGACTACCGCTTTGTTTTACTTTTCATTGTTTTTTTTTTTTTCCAATGAAAATGAATAGCAAGCCTTTCTCCACATAGTCAAAAGTACTAGGAAATGAACATCTCCATGTGAAATACAAAGTATTCTTATACTACTTTTGAATATTTGTCTATCTGTGAGAGCCTCCGGCATTTGAAGGCAAAATACAAGGAAGGAGCACAATTTCCTCAGAGCAAAGGTCTTTTCACTCAACTCTGACCCTGCCTGGGTTTCCTGTGTAGTCAAAACACAGGCAGCTTGTAGGGATGCAGTTTAATGAACACGTACTACAATGTCCTCAAAGGGTCATCATCTCTGCAATTGTTATCTATCTGCTGATTGCTTTGTTGTTGTTGTTGTTGTTGTTTTCTGGTGGTTTTCACTCTTAAAGAAGGAGTGACCTGAAGCTCAGCCAGCAAGTCTGTGGGAGCTGGAAGCTGATAGTGTGGAGTGTTGCAACTTCTGTATCCTCCTGCCCAACCAAACTCTTTGTGTCAAGGATTTCCCTTGACAGATAGTGTCCTGGTATTCTCTCAGCTTAATGTAGAACCATAAAAATATAGGGTTGCAGAGATCAGCACTACACCATATTTCTGTTGTCTGTTATTTGGAATGGTTGAACTGCTGTGTGATTTGTGATGATGTCAAAATTACTGCTAAAGGCATATTATTTTGTGCCTCAATAGCCTGGTTTGTGTCAAGTTTCCTAATTTATGTTTTACTAGTTGAATATTTTTTCATACATAGAACCACATGTTGTGTTAAATATACCACAGAAACTTTATTAACTATGTCCACCAAATCATTTTTCTGTAGATGGGACATGGGAAGTTCTTAGTTGTTTGATTTAATACACATTTTAGAACAGAGGTAGGTGGTGAACTTGTCCCCTTCAAAAACTTTCCCTGGAAAACCTCATCAGACAAATGAGCATCGTGAGCCCACTGACTACAACTCTGGCAGTGATGGAAAATAAGTAGATGTATCAAAGCAGGCAAAATTTGAAACATTCTCCCCTTGATAAAAATTGGCACTGCTTTATATGGCACATCGTATGAGAGTCGGCTGGCTCCATTTTGACATGCAGTCCTTTCTTTTCCAGAAGGAATTACGGAGTAATGCAGTGTCATTACAAATTTCCTTCCTAACCAAGGAAACAAAACAGTTTGCCTCTTTTAAGCAGGCCAGGATATGACTGGCTTTTCTGCCTGCTTCTTTTGACATACTGAGGCAATTGCTGGCAAACCAGTGGAGCAGGACAGAAAAAAACATAAAAAATATGCAAACACAGAAAATCCATTCATATCCATTTGATCTAATGTGTCTGTCACACAGCCTGTTGTTCTTGCCTCAGGAGGCTGTTTGGGTTTAACCTGCCTGAACATCTGCCAAGGCCATCTGAATGTAGTTGCCACCTCCTTGAAAAAAACAAACAAAAAATCCCAGAACAAATGTGAGGATCATTATTTGAAGTGTTCTTTGGAATACATGTATTCTTATACTTAATTTGAGGGATCAGACTCACAAGTTTGCGCATCTAGTGGTATCACAGAATCACAGAATGGCTGAGGTTGGAAGGGATCTCTGGGTCCATCTGGTTCAACCCCTTATCCAGCAAGGACACCCAGAGCCGGGTGTCCAGGACCATGTCCTTCCAGGTGGCTGCTGGTGACTTCCAAGGAGACTCCACAGTCTTGATTTTCAAATCAAAAAGGAAGATTTTCATTTTAAAATATTATATTGGATTAGAATAATACCTAACAGCGTAACAGGCGTTCTTAACAAACTGTGGATATGATGTGAAAATTCACATCGAGTTCTAACCTATTGGCTAATAAGAAGGAGCACTTCAAGTCATTCCATAGATTAAACATTGTCTGGCTACTAATGCTTTTTTCTTTGTTTGCTTTTCTTTTTTGCCTTTTTTTTTTTTTTCCTCCTGAAATCCTCCTTTGCTAGCATTGTCATCACAATGTCAGGTAAGATACTCGTGTAGATGAACCACAGATTTGATCTGGTACAATAGTTTCTACAGCGTTAGTCTGTTTCTTAGAAAATCAGACTTTCCCCTTAAATAAATATCAGCAGAGGCTTAAAATTGGCTAAAACAGATCATGTCTGAAGCATTCTTTTTTATTTTTGTAAGAAGAACATGACAGTTTGCACACAACACAAATGGATGTGGGTTGTCTTTTTCCTTTCCTTTTTATCCCTCAAGCTCTCTGCAGTGAGGCTTTTAATGTCTGCTGTAAAATAACTTTATTTCCATATGAACTCACTGGCAGTCTAGTTTCCCTCAGAAAAAAAATCTTAATGTCTGTTCAGACTTTTCATGTTATTTTATGCTTACAATAACTTGTATGTGTTACTATGAAGGATAAAATCATAGGAAATTATTTTCAGGAAGTTCTGGTGATAATTTAAGATAACTTTAAGTGTACTATGTATTTAGTAATGAAGGATGCTGGTAAATTGAGAGGGCTTTTAAGGCAGAGTAGAGGTGTAAAATAGAAGGTACTCTTTCTTACCCTCTTAATTTGTTTCAGGTCTGTTATTCAAGTAGTATTAGTCTTTCTAATTTATAATACCAGAGCCCAAACATGATGATATTTGAATATAATAATATATTTAAAAATTCTTGGTTAGACTCTTTGAGCACAAATGTTAATGCATTTGTTTGCATCATAAGACACAGGGCTTTCTATCTTCCCAAATACATTCAGTCAGTTCTTCTACAAGTATATCTAGAGGTTGATGATACTGTGATGTGAGTTAATGTGTCAGGATCTCTATTCCTCTGTTTGTCTTACTTTTTTTGGCTAGTGTTTTGAATTCATCTCACAGTCCTATAGCATGGTTTTCTTCTTAAAAACTCCTAGCTCAAAGAAAGGCTTTGAGCCTTCATACCATCATCGGGTATGAACTTGATAAAATCATCGGTGTAGGGTGCTGCAAATTATAGATTCAAAGCCAGGTTGGATGCGGCTTTGAATAACATGATCTAGTGGAAGGTATCCCTGCCCATAGAAGGGGATTTGGAACTAGATGGTCTTTAAGGTCCCTTCCAACCCAAGCCATTCAGTGATTCTCTCAGTCTTGTAAGAAGTTTAGGACTCTGCAGGAGGTGACATAGAGTCTGAAGTTAATACAAACCACTATAAAAACTGATGAATTTCAGAATATGCATGTACTTATTTCTTCAGCTAAGTAGTGCTTGTGTGCATGCTTCCATTTTTAAGCAAGCATCTAAAGTTCCATTTGTTTCACTGAAACTCTGATACCTGCTTTCTAAAAAGTAAAATGGTGTGTTCTTGAAGAGATCCCATCATGTATGAGTGTCTTTGTTAAGCTAACATGTGTGCTTATATCTTTAAACTTACTCTTTGAAGAAGCAGCTATTATCCTAAACCTAAAATATATAAGCCAATACAGAAACCATATGGAAAACATAGAAGTGCATTCAGTTCTACTATTCAATATTTAATGGTAGTTTTTACATGCATTCTATTTTCTTTATTGTCATTGAATGACGTGGATAAAATAGTTAATATTTCATGTGACAATTTATAGTCTCTGTTACAAGAATAAGGCTAATAGCTAATGATAAAAGCTCAAGAAATCACATAATTCCAATATGAATTACCAGTGGCTGGTGTATCTTTCACAGAGACTTATTCCGCATCTCATAAATTATTCAGCATATATGTGACTATGTATCTTTATCACCATATTAATTGAAGTAATCTATTGCTGGTGATATTTATATATGCAGGCTGCTCCTAAAGTAATGCCTCTTTTTTATTATGTTGGCTATGATGTCAGAGGCAGATGTTGGTGGTATGGCAGTGGAGGCTGAACCTTCCCCCTAACATTTTGCTACATTTTCTTCCTGTGTGACAGAAGGCAGTAGAGGGGGCAGCCTGACAAAGTGATGTCTGACACGAAGTGTGTAAGAAAAGGTGTGTCACTGAATTCTTCCTTGAAAAAAAAAAAAAAAAAATTGCACCCATTGACATTCATCGATACTTGCTGAACATTTATGGAGACCAAACAGTGGATGTGAGCTCAGTGTGGTGGTGGGTGATGTTTCAGCAGTGGTGACAATGACATGAAAAATAAACCATAGTCAATACAGCCGTGCTTAGGTGTCACACCATGAAATGAGTAGTGTCTTGATCAGCTCACCCATATGAATTGGTGGATTACGACCAAGACACAGTATATGGAGCTTTATATCAGCTTCAATATATTGGAAATGATGGTGGCAATGTTGGAATACCACAAAGAATCATAGAATCATTAAGATTGGAAAGGACCACTATGATCATGTAGTCCAGCCATCGCCATCACCATCACCACCATGCCCACTAAACCATGTCACTCAGTGCAACATCCACTGTTTTCTTGAAAACCTCCAGACATGGTGACCCCACCACCTCCCTGAGCAGTCTGTTCCAATACCTCACCATTCTTTCTGAGAAGAATTTTTTCCTAATATCCAACTGAACCTCTCCTGGTGCAACTTAAAGTCATTACCTCTTGTCCTAGCTATTTACCTGGGAAAACAGGTTGACTCCCCACATCACTACAAGGTGTCCTGTGGCATCCATGACAGCTTTTGTGACTGAACTGTTACCACTCTTTATCTGTTTATCAGGATGACCTCTGCAGCATTCTCCATCTACTTTGTTTTTTTCCCTTCCTCTTCCCCTCCTACTCTTTGTCACCTTTCATTGTTCTTCCATCTAGACTTTCCACTCTTTTCCAGTTATCTTCCGACACTTTTTCTTCCCTCTTGGGTCTGTGTGGCTCTTCCTTCATTTTGTCTGGCTTGTTCTGTTTTCTTTCCATGCTGTTTCTTGGTCTTTCCCCAAGTAGTCCTTTCTGTCTCACAGAGCTTCACCAGGATGCTGGAGATGAGTTCAATTCTCATTTCTGTCCCACCTTTTCTGTTTCACTTTGGACAGTTGCTTGGGCCTAGATACGTTCTGCTGTCAGTGAAGAGCAATGAGGAGAGATGTGTAACAGGAGCTAGTTCAGCCTTCAGCTGTAGAAATGCTTGTATTGCCAAGGCTCTGGCAGAATCGCTGAATGGGGAATGAAAAGAAAGACAAAATCTCTTCTAGTTTACTTCTCTATCTGGTTATCACAAGTCTTCCTTCTTTAATCAGGCTGGGAGCAAGGAGGGATGTGCTGTTCACTTTTGGCTGTTTTTTCCTTCTTTTTTTACTCAACAAAGTGTAGCTTTGCAATAGGTAGTAACGTGTACTGTGATTTTGAAGAGTGGTCTTGCCAAGAGGCTGCATCAGCTGTATGCCAGATTTCTCCATAAAGTAACTTCCTAGCTTAAATTTTTTTGATTTAGGTTTTGCAGAAATCATAATTCATAGCTTTGTACCTTTCTTTTGCAGTGTTTTATAGCTCCAAGTCATTATGTGCGTGAGAAATATAACTTTCTTCTGATTAACGCAATGTTATTCTTTTGAACTTATCCATTAAATGTGTGTTCCAAAGCCCTTAAAAAAGCTATTGTTTGTACATTTAGTGTTTGATTTATGGATTATGAGTTTTTAAAGTGAAAGTAATTTTCTCCATAATTGCTGGGTGTTTTGTATTAAAATAATGGAAGTGAGGTGAGAACTCATAAGGGCAAAGAATGTTGTAGTTTTGCATTTTAAGTATTTGATAGAAGTTAATGCTGTGCTACAACTATGAAACAAGAATAGAATCAGAATTGTAGAATGGCTTGGGTGAGAAGGGACCTTAAAGATCATTTAGTTTCAAGGACACACAAAGATCACTGACTCCAACTGTCAGACTACTTTGGGGATGACTCAAATTTAAAGTAATATCATTAAGAGCATTATCCAAATGCCTTTTATACAAAAACAAGCATGGGACATAAATCACCTCTCTAGGAAGACTGTTCAAGTGTCTGAATACCCTCTAGGTATCTGGTCTAAACATTCCCTGTTGTGGCTTTGTGCCATTTCCACTCATCCCTTCACTGGATACCAGGGGAAAGAAGAGCACCTTCCCCTGAATCTTTAACTTAGTTTTAAGCGTAAATCTGCATAGAACATCAGGTATGGCATCTGCTCCTCGTATCATTCTCTGAACTTCTTTCAGTAAAATTTGAACTTTCCAAAGAGTGTACATCTGGACTGCTGAATATCAGCAGTGCACTGTGGGCTAGAACTGTTACTGTCCATGTTGCCCAGCTGTTAACTTTGCTGATATAAGAGCTATCTTTAGTTAAACAACGATGAGTAGATCTGATCATTCTTGCTTTGCTGTCAATGCAGATAATAACTGTGCTGAGGAAAGAGAGGTCATTCTGTTTCTTATTTGCAGAGATTTTATAGGATCTGGAGGCTAATTATTTGCGCAACAGGAGATGAAATTGCAGTCTCTAATAAGAAGTGAGATCCCTTGCTGATGTTACTGTGTATTACTGAATCACAGTTGCCAGAATGTGCTAATGCAAGTGGGGAATGGAGGCAATGGCAAACCTTGTGGTCTCTTTCTCCAAGCACGTGGTGTTTCTTAGAGTTTGCTTTTAGTAAGGTGAATGCATTGCAAAACATGAAGTGGGCAAATAGTACTAGACAGTAGGTAAGCCATGTTGCTTAACTCACTGAGGGGTGGAATATATGTTTACTGACGCTCTGCTTGGAGCATTGTTTTTGTAAACATTGTTTTTAATTTGACAGCATCTTTATAAGGCAGTCTCTGTGGTAAGTCATGTTTTTTTTTAATAATCACATTAACTTTCTTGCTTATACTCAGAGCTTGCAGTTAGCTTGGAGTGACTGGAATAGGACAGACTTTTCAGGGCTTTGCATAGTATAAGCTCTTAGGACCAAGCCACACTCAAGAGAATGCTGACTTAAAGATTACAGTCAGAATTCAAAAGGCTGGTGCTAAGCAGTAGTTGCTTTATCAGTTTCAAAACGTAAAGGACCATAATGATGTGTCCTTTAAATAGATGAATAAATTAGGTGCTTGGAAACAAAGAGAATAGATGAGGTTAACAATCAAAGTAGGGAGAAGGAAGAAAAAGCCTTGTATTATGACACACAGTTCCTTTATTTTCTGTATATGTATAAAGATGAATGAATTATTAAAGCTGACTGTAGCGGAAATGCTAAGTCATGGCCTGAAACAGTGATTGAGCGCCTGGTGGGAAGGCAGGGCAAACCCAGGGGAGCTCAGGTGCAAGCAATGCACTTCAGTACTGGCAGGGGTGGAGCCAGGATCCACCCCTTTCCAGACATCATATAAGGGTTGGCAGTGGAGGTAAGGGTGTCTCTGCTGGAGATCCCTGCCTATCTGAGGCTTTCTAAGAGAAAGCAGCTCTTTTCCTTCATTTTTAAGGCTTCTGCATTTGGGCTCATTCTCGTTTGCTGCAGCCAAAAACTTCACCATCTTGCTATTATTGTGATGCTTTCCATCCCATTATAGTGTTACACTGGCTAAGGCAGCTTTTCCTTTGCTTTAACATTACCACGCTTCCTATCAGTAAATGGGACTGCCGAGGTAAAACTGTAGGAGTACTTTTTGTAGTTTCTGTTATGATATTCAGATGCCAGCAATCTGTAATAGCATGAAATCTTAGAAATGGGGTATTTCCTGCATAGGAAAAAACAGCTTCTTCAAAGCTTGCAGCTGCAGTAGTATCAGGTGAAGAAAAATAATTTTCCATTGTCTCGCTAGTATCATATATTGCTTCCAGTTTCTTTTTAGTCCTTTTTAATCCTATTTTATTGATGGCAGAAGTCACACTGTACAATCAACAAGTATACAGATGCTCTATAGTATAGAGAGAAGTTAGGCTGGTAAGATTATCACTTTGGAAAAGATAATCAGAGATAAATCAAAAGCGCTCACCAGTGTTGTAGGTTTGCAAAAACTCCACAAGGAGCAATCTCCGGAGAGAGACCCTTCCTCAGTGGCAGTCAGCCCTTAAATGGGGGTCTAGGAGAGGTGGAGCCTGGCTCCACCCCTTCTGGTCACACAGGTGAATTGCCTTCACCTGTGCTCCCATGGCTGACTCAGTGCTTGCCTCAGGTGATCAATCAGAGGTTCAGGCTGTGATTTGACAGTTCCCATACACCCAGGCACACACATACAAGCCTGTCATCAATGATCAATTAGAGGTTCAGGCTGTGTTTCGACAGTTCCCATACACCCAGGCACACACATACAAGCCTGTCACCAAAGCGTCAGTATTTTGTTTGAGACAGTGATACTTCAAAATAATAATAAAAAAGAAGGGAGAAAAATTCTTTTGTGGGCATACTTAGGGAGGCATACATCCTCTCTGTTCCTAATATCAATCTATTTAAGGAGCTACAGGTTTTTTTTTTTTTTTTTTACACTTTGTTTTTGATTTGACAGCATCTTTATAAGGCAGTCTCTGTGGTAAGTCATGTTTTTTTTAATAATCACATTAGCTTTCTTGCTTATACACAGAGCTTGCAGTTAGCAAATGCTTCTAATTTCCATAAAATATTCAGGGCAGGCTATTGTTACAATGATTTTTTTTTTTTTAATCCCTTCTGCTAAACTTCGATCAGTTTCAAATTTGTAATGCAATGACTGTATAATGTTGTAATTTGTGCTGCAATAAATGTTTTATAGTTAATTCTGTTAGGTAAGGAGCTTATGCAAGAGCCATTAATTTCTATGTTTCATTATTTAAAATATATAGATTTCTTATGAGTTAGTTCAATGTATAACTCATTAAATTACTATTTAACAAACTCATAAACTTTGCTGCTCATCAAAGTGTGCAAAAAAATTCAGCCTAAATACTGAGTGGCGTGGAGCACAAAGGTTTGCTCAAGTTATACGTGCATCAATTCATTGTTTCTTTCTGAACATATTGAACTGAATAACTGCATGCTACAGTGAATGTCTGTGTATTTAGATTGATAACGTGTATCACAAAGTGGTGTTAAAGTATTTTGGAGATTTCAGTTTTGCTGTAGCTGATTAATCTGTTGTGCACCTCCCAGGGGATTAGCCAGAGATGTGAATATCTAATAAACTTTCCTGATCAGACAGTGGTGGGCTCTCTTTCACGTAATTGAATTCTCGGGTGCTGCAAAGCCAGCATAGCTGACATGGGGACAGGACAAGAAAGGAATCTGAGTGCAATGATCCTTGGCTGTTAGAGCTTATACCTTATATTGTTTTGGCTTTATTTTCCTGCTTAAAGAAAAACACAGTAGGCACCAGTGTTTTAACAGCCCTATCATCTGACTTTGCTTAGGGCAGCTTGAGTTGGTTCACTGCTTTTTTTTNTCCTCCTGAAATCCTCCTTTGCTAGCATTGTCATCACAATGTCAGGTAAGATACTCGTGTAGATGAACCACAGATTTGATCTGGTACAATAGTTTCTACAGCGTTAGTCTGTTTCTTAGAAAATCAGACTTTCCCCTTAAATAAATATCAGCAGAGGCTTAAAATTGGCTAAAACAGATCATGTCTGAAGCATTCTTTTTTATTTTTGTAAGAAGAACATGACAGTTTGCACACAACACAAATGGATGTGGGTTGTCTTTTTCCTTTCCTTTTTATCCCTCAAGCTCTCTGCAGTGAGGCTTTTAATGTCTGCTGTAAAATAACTTTATTTCCATATGAACTCACTGGCAGTCTAGTTTCCCTCAGAAAAAAAATCTTAATGTCTGTTCAGACTTTTCATGTTATTTTATGCTTACAATAACTTGTATGTGTTACTATGAAGGATAAAATCATAGGAAATTATTTTCAGGAAGTTCTGGTGATAATTTAAGATAACTTTAAGTGTACTATGTATTTAGTAATGAAGGATGCTGGTAAATTGAGAGGGCTTTTAAGGCAGAGTAGAGGTGTAAAATAGAAGGTACTCTTTCTTACCCTCTTAATTTGTTTCAGGTCTGTTATTCAAGTAGTATTAGTCTTTCTAATTTATAATACCAGAGCCCAAACATGATGATATTTGAATATAATAATATATTTAAAAATTCTTGGTTAGACTCTTTGAGCACAAATGTTAATGCATTTGTTTGCATCATAAGACACAGGGCTTTCTATCTTCCCAAATACATTCAGTCAGTTCTTCTACAAGTATATCTAGAGGTTGATGATACTGTGATGTGAGTTAATGTGTCAGGATCTCTATTCCTCTGTTTGTCTTACTTTTTTTGGCTAGTGTTTTGAATTCATCTCACAGTCCTATAGCATGGTTTTCTTCTTAAAAACTCCTAGCTCAAAGAAAGGCTTTGAGCCTTCATACCATCATCGGGTATGAACTTGATAAAATCATCGGTGTAGGGTGCTGCAAATTATAGATTCAAAGCCAGGTTGGATGCGGCTTTGAATAACATGATCTAGTGGAAGGTATCCCTGCCCATAGAAGGGGATTTGGAACTAGATGGTCTTTAAGGTCCCTTCCAACCCAAGCCATTCAGTGATTCTCTCAGTCTTGTAAGAAGTTTAGGACTCTGCAGGAGGTGACATAGAGTCTGAAGTTAATACAAACCACTATAAAAACTGATGAATTTCAGAATATGCATGTACTTATTTCTTCAGCTAAGTAGTGCTTGTGTGCATGCTTCCATTTTTAAGCAAGCATCTAAAGTTCCATTTGTTTCACTGAAACTCTGATACCTGCTTTCTAAAAAGTAAAATGGTGTGTTCTTGAAGAGATCCCATCATGTATGAGTGTCTTTGTTAAGCTAACATGTGTGCTTATATCTTTAAACTTACTCTTTGAAGAAGCAGCTATTATCCTAAACCTAAAATATATAAGCCAATACAGAAACCATATGGAAAACATAGAAGTGCATTCAGTTCTACTATTCAATATTTAATGGTAGTTTTTACATGCATTCTATTTTCTTTATTGTCATTGAATGACGTGGATAAAATAGTTAATATTTCATGTGACAATTTATAGTCTCTGTTACAAGAATAAGGCTAATAGCTAATGATAAAAGCTCAAGAAATCACATAATTCCAATATGAATTACCAGTGGCTGGTGTATCTTTCACAGAGACTTATTCCGCATCTCATAAATTATTCAGCATATATGTGACTATGTATCTTTATCACCATATTAATTGAAGTAATCTATTGCTGGTGATATTTATATATGCAGGCTGCTCCTAAAGTAATGCCTCTTTTTTATTATGTTGGCTATGATGTCAGAGGCAGATGTTGGTGGTATGGCAGTGGAGGCTGAACCTTCCCCCTAACATTTTGCTACATTTTCTTCCTGTGTGACAGAAGGCAGTAGAGGGGGCAGCCTGACAAAGTGATGTCTGACACGAAGTGTGTAAGAAAAGGTGTGTCACTGAATTCTTCCTTGAAAAAAAAAAAAAAAAAA